>JAQFYQ010004225.1:0-10047 GCA_034694885.1 Buchholzia appendiculata | reverse complement strand
TCCAGTTATTTATAGCACTGGTATCAATTATGGACTAGGTTAATGACCGTGTTGTAGAGTTCCTTGAGTGGGTTAAAGTTATTCGCTAGCATTAAGTTTCATCTTGACATGTGACCTGAATAGTTGGATAAAACATTTTGATAATATCTGTACATGTAGATATTACATTGCCAATTTCATTGGCTGTTAAATTCTGATGTGCTGAAATTCCGATCAGCTGAAAAATTTTGCTAGTTATTCTAACTACGTACTTAAATTGCAATTGACTTCTAGAGCTGTATTAATGTCTCTTGCTTTTAGTTTGTCTTTATATCATATAACTTTTTAAAAGAAAGGTGTGTCGGATGATAACACAGGTCGAATTCTGTTATACGGCATAATGCTCAAAAGTATGTTGAATCTGTGTCGTAGGTATTCAGCTGCTTGGTGTCATGTCGTCTGTGAATCCTATTATTATTAGAGAACTTTTATCGACAATCTTTACGGTATTCTCTGTGCACTGTTCGTAAATTGTCAAGTAGAGATAATGTTCACTCGGTGCATGAACTCTTATTTTTGCTTGCTTATACATTTTTGGTGTTCACTTGCTGTTTAAAATGTGTTGTTCTTCTCTGTGCTTGTTTTAAACTGATTTAATCATCAAAGGAGTGGACCGTACCTGAACAGGGACCGTTGGCCAATTCAAAGCGCAACCATTAGCCTTAATGAAACTTACATAATCTAGCATCTAACGTATTAGTGAGATTAAAGGATTAAAGACTGGGAGACTTTATCTGGAAGTTTCACAATCCACAGCTCTTCGAACCATGTGATGGAGATGACTTGCGTTGCTTGAGGTGACTAAATTATTCACATTAAACGAGGTATATCGGCAGCTGAACTTGAGCATAATATAGACGTTTGGTATGGTTAGACATAAAACTGATTATGGCATAACTTCAAGGCTAAGAATGTCGTATCATTTACAGGAAGATATTTGTTTGTGTGTGTTATTTAATTTTATATGCTGCAGTATTTAATTGTGGACAATTATGACGATTAATTATGTCTGTGTTTGTGTTCAGTGCCAATTAGTTCACACTTTTTTATTATTTATTACTTCTATGATATAATCGATCTTCTTGTGCAGATTTAGTTTTGATCTTTACGTCGTTTCTAGATTAGTATATAGTGTTTAAATTGTCATAAAAATATAATTTGTATGCTGATGAACGTGACTCGGCGGGGATTATTAGATAGGTTGTCCTGAGCTTAGCGATCTCATCAGATTAACGTCCTTGAATTCAAGTTGATTCTTTTTCATCTTTCTGGGAAAGTATAACCAAGAATGCAACGAATTGTGAACTAGTCGGCTTTCTGTTGCGTAAACAATTGATGCTTCAGCTTATAAAGTATTACCACGGTCGATACTATTTATTTATTCTGTAAATTATGTGTATTTTCTCTGCTATTTTATAAGATTGTTGCTATTTAATTTATCTCGTAAATGTCTCTCAGTATTGATGGCCAGCTGAAGTGCAGTCTGATACAGTATTACAATGTCTTACCAAAGATGTCATGCGAAGTAAGATTATTGCTGAAACTGATGTACAAATGCTTACAATATTTGTATGTAAATTGCTAACTGCATAATCTGCATATTGGTGAACAGATGCAGTGTATAAACATGGTCGCAAAAAACCCAGAACAAAATTATTATTTATGATGCAAGTAAATCAGCCACTCTGGCATTTGTCATCGACATATTTTTGCTAGCGTGATGTTTAGCATTGCTATTATGACATTTATTTAGTCACAGCTACTATGACGCTAAGGCCTGATTTTAGACCAAGTTAGTCTGTCATTGAATGTTGTGATGAGCGTATAGGAAGATGATCTGTTGAGTGTATTTCTTTATTGCATGGTGCTAAGAGGGCAACTTGTACACTCTGCTTGCTACAAGTTTCTCTCTCTCTCTCTCTCTGCTGAGAATTGCTTCAAGATTTCGTAGTATTTTATTAACTCCGCATTTCTCTTCGTTTTCTTATAGATGTCATTAGATTTGCATCACTGTATTAGACGGTGCTTTATGCCACAGATTTGTATAAATAAACAGTTTGTATTGAAATTCTCTCCATCAAGATTTCCTGTTCCAACATGCAGTCATGATGGCTGGAATTGATTTGACAAAATGGTTAAACAAAGGCCAGGATGAATGCTTGTGAGTAGTTTTACTTGAAGTTTGTTGAAGGATATTCTCCGGTGTTATGAAAGTGCCACTTCAGTAAATCTATCTCTTCTGCATGTACTCGTGTTCGTGGTTTGATCTAGTTCTGCAATGTAATCTTTACAGAAGTGTGTTTACATACAAACATTGGCCAATTTACTCAACTTACAAATGGTAAATTAATTATATTGTGGTGACAATGGTCAAACTACTACTTTTTAACGAAAAGGCCTACTTGGAAAACTGCAACAATATACGGGTTTTGTAAATTTATACAAATTTATATTGGGTCATCCATTCGTTACCTAATGCCAGAGGAAAGGTCGGCCTAGTGTGACGGTAAGGGGAGAGGAGGATGGTTGGCCAATACAGTCGTCATACTGGTGACCGATTTTGTTCGGACATTCAGTAAACTCAGTTTCGTATACCGAAAGTAGAAACTTTAGCCAGAAACTGTTGCGAGTGTATGGTGGAATTGCATTTCGTGAGGGAGGCATAATTTTAATAAAAAAGTGGTAAAGACCAAAATGTGTTGTCAAAAATTACATCATTAATAGGGATGACACTTGTGATAATTAAATTGTTAATAAATGAAGACAATTTATATGAGCACAGAGTAAAGTGTCTGTTCAAAGATAATAATAAGATAATTTATGCATTGTTTGTAATACTACTTCTTTCTATTATTTGTTTCTACTTCTGTACTATTACCGATTATAATTAGAAAACAGTAATAAGATTATGCTTGTCGAACGGTTTAATTTTAGTTATTTTGAAGGAAGAAAGTCATTTCTTGCTTGAAAGTAAAGAAATTGTTAGAAAGGAAGAAGTGGATGAACATGGCTGTTCTTTAAATAAAATGAGATTGGCCAAGGTGGTATAGTTGAGAATAAATGGCAAGCAAACGAATTAACGTGAGTGCGGAGAATATTTATGATTTGAAGGACACACAACATGTGTGAAGATGAGAAGAAAACACAGGATAGGGTAGCATGAATATTGACTGTCAAGGCCGGCCGGAATGAACAGAAATGACCTTATTTATCGTCTGCCTCCTTTAGCTGCGATACCTTTTATACAGCATACATCTAGCAAGTTGAATGCAAAGTAGGCATGACTCAATTGTTTGGGTTGGTTTACTCAGATTTTGAAACTAATGCAGTAGTCCTGTTGTCGAGGAAAACCTCGACCAGTTTGAACTGCTAGCTTCTTGTCGGCACTGCTTCGCTAACCATTAGGCCACACAGCACGGCACAACTAATGATGATGATCATCGTCAGACAAAGGTTGCAAAACAATAGATGATTTCACAGATTTGCTTTATTAATATTATTTTCATTTTATTCAAAATAACTGGAACTCCATTGTGTACAAAAATTAGAACTTGTTAAGACTTCAATGCAACTGGCTTTTTCACAACTGGATCATTTCAGTGTCGTCATCATCATAGTTGTAGATAGAGCGAAGAATAAGAAGATAGAATAAGAAGAGAAGATAGAGTGTGACAGCAAGTTTGTTTGTTCGTTTTGTTTGTATTGGCACATCAGCACCAGAGTGCTATATTGTGCCTTTGATGTGCGACAGCAAGTAAATTCACATATCTATCCTCTTACCCAGTTAGCAGGTCACGAACCCTAGTGTACAGATGTTACACAAACACAACATCAGAGTCTGAAGGGGACCCTAGCCTGTCCAAGAGTAGAATGTAAATATCATCGATTGTCAAGATCCTACAGTCGAGTCGTTACGAAAGTAATAAGCCTACAAGTATCACATCCTAGATGTTACAGTCCTCAAGATCCAACACTTTCCTACTGATGAAACTGTTCTATGTGCACACACAGTCCTATGTGCAAGATGACACTAATGCACGAACTCTCTTCAAGATGTTGCAGTCACGTGCCGCACGCGCCTCGTGACGTCACGTGTCTCATGACGTCACGTGTCTCATGACGTCACGTGTTTCACGCCGTCACGTGTCGCGCGATGTGTTCGTACAGTCCACGCAAGAGAAAGAGGAAGTCGGGTCTGTGGCGCAGATCAGACAGCAAGTCAGATTTGAGAAGATCATCGACGCCCGGCAAATACTCAACCAAGTTCATATCTACACACATGCAATCAATGGACTTGTATGACTGTACGAGGCATAGATACACATGTATCAAAATACATAGGCCTGTATCACATTAATGGAATCTGTATCAATAAACATAGGCATTGTATCACATTAATAGAATCTGTATCAATATACATAGGCAGTTATAATCACATATTAAGATATTAGTAAACAGTAGATGAAAGTTAAAGTGAGTAGATGAAGTTTGCATTTAAGCTTTAATTTGTCATTTACCATAGTAATAAATAATTAAGCACAAAATCCTACGAAGTCTGTGATTTCACAAAGATCTATTTATACGGATGGTGTTCAACAAGAGATCTGGAATCACTATTCGGGAACACAGAATGCAGATCAATGAAAATTTATTATTCAACTTGTGATGCAAGACTCGTGTCATGGTCAAGGTGCGATTCAGTGCAGGATTAGGTTTGAGGCTATAGGTTAAGTTAGGATCAGGATTTTATAAATTTTCTCAATTGCTGCCGTCAATAATAAATATAAATAAAATTCTGCCACAAACCGTATCCGTAATAATACCTCAAACACTTCATAATTAATTTTAGCTGTACAAAATCAAGTTAAAACATATCTGCATAACTAAGACCATGCCTCTGTTCCGATATGCTGTTTTTTAGTATTTAGTGCCTTCAACATGAACCTATTAGCTATCAATGCTTACCTTCAGCGAGAGCGAGTTCAATGGTTCGGTAGAAGACCGTTTCTCTGCATGAACTCATTGGATCAGTGCTAGAAACACTATCCCAACTATGCACAACAAACAAACAAACCACTACAAGATATTACTGTAAGATTTTTACAATGACATGAAAAGTAAAAAAACCAAGATAAATCATTATTATTATAGTTATTTTATCCAAATTATATAGGAAATATTAACTGATGAGATGCATTAAGAAAAGAACAGCAGAGAGTGATCTCTATAAATCAATTCTGAATAAATAAATATTCTAAAAGGCAGTCTACTACAAAATACAGTACTAGGATAAGTAAATAAGTGTAATAACTCTGCTGGAAATTTGTGCATTCACGAATTGCATTTCATTTCTACGATCACCCATATCACTAAGTGCTAGACTTGAAATACATACGTTTCAGCGATAAGAACAATTAAGCCTAACTAGTAACTGCTGGTTTTATTCCACAAATCAAATTATTACGGCAATCAATTTGCTACGGCACGCAGCCCTATACAAATCCAGCCATAACGAACCTTCAGGAACATTATTTAAGCCTACACCTGTGCTCAGTACAGAAATCTTGCAAAAGCGAATAGTAGCCAATAAAAGGTGATGATGATGATGAAATCGTTTACATTTAAAATCTTTTTATTTATTTAATTGAAGGTCTCCGCCTGATCCATATTTCCTATGTTGAGCTACCCCTGCAAGCACTCCGCCATTAACACAATGCAGAAAATTACATTGCCTTACTACTTCATGCCACATCTTTCCTTCATACCAATCACTGCCTTTCTCTAATTTCACTGCAAACGTAAATAAAGTATTCAGAATTTATTATTCATTGTGTGCAAAGAGAAATAGCTCGTCTCTCTACGTACCGATCTCTGAGGATGGCTTTCGCCCAGATCTTGATGAGAATGTCTCGAATATCTTTGTTGCAGTTAGTCTAACAGTCAGCACAGGTACAATTACTTCACTTCTTCAGGACTTCACAAGAGTAGTCACACACATACAAAGCTGCATTCATAACCATCATTTCTATCAGCATTAATTTGGACCTAACTACACATGATTCCTTTAAACTTGAACATCTCCTCTTTAACTAGTATCCACAAAAAAATCAATTTTTGGTCACACCTTGGTCATTAAAGCCACACAGATCATGTAAAGATGCAAAACGATGAACAAAACCCATTCATGCTATGGATAGACTCAACACTGTCTGTAGATCATAAAGAATTATGCCCATCTCGTGCAAACATACAACTAAAGACCATGTACAAATATGAATAGATTGTTTTACAATGATGAACACTGAGGATTAAGCTTTGTACTAACAACACTGATGTCAACATCAGGCTTTCAGTACAAGCAATCTGTAGCCAGGCGATCCAGAACAGCAGCATGAAAGGCAGTAACATATTAACCATCGAAATACCTTATCATCGATAAACCCCACCAAGGAAATAGCATGCAAATAAACTCAACCAAGGAAATACTTTGTCAATCAAGCAAACACAGGAAATACTTTGTCAATAAGCTCTACCCAGGAAATACCTTGTCAATCAAGCGAACACAGGAAATACCTTGTCAATCAAGAGAACACAGGAAATACCTTGTCAATCAAGCCAACACAGGAAATACCTTGTCAATCAAGCCAACACAGGAAATACCTTGTCAATCAAGCAAACACAGGAAATACCTTGTCAATCAAGTGAACACAGGAAATACCTTGTCAATCAAGTGAACACAGGAAATACCTTGTCAATCAAGTGAACACAGGAAATACCTTATAACTAAACTCCACTAAGAAGATACCTGATCAATGAACTCCACTAGATCCAAAGATTTCTTGAAATCGTAAGCATCTGCATTGGAGTTGTAGTCACCAATGTGTAACTGTAAGAAACAAAACACGTAAATGTTGACACATGGCCAATACACATGTAAATATAACAAATACAACACGCTGCACAATACACATTAAAAAAAATTGATGATGATGATGATGATGATGATAGTGCTCTGTCCGAAGACAGGTCCTGGCGATGATTATTTGTCTTATGTATTACTATGCATGATATAACCACCGGTCCACTAGGCCAGATGAGCACGGGTGGGAATTTATGCTACAAAAATACAAAAAAAATAAAGAAAAGAGCACAACACTAAGAACAATGAAAGTAAATCACATATATCATTCTATAGCAAATAAAGCATCACCACGCACCTCAATGAGTTCCAGCGGATCAAGCACTCTCATGTGATCCACGTCCTCGAGACCCAATCTCTACAACAGACCATTTCAACACATAGTACACATAGCACAGTCCATGTAAATATATAGTACAATTCATACAAATATATAATACAGTCCACCCCCAATATACATGTATATTACAACCCATCAAAATACATAGCACAGTCCTTAAAAATACATAGTACCGTCCATCCAAATATATAGTACAGTCCATTCAAATACATAGAACAGTCCATCCAGATGGGTTCAACACATTGTGTTCCTTGGTGTCATAACGTACAAGATGTACCTTATATTCAGTTGTTGGATAAAAGTTGTGCAAGGGCAGTATCCGGTGAAACACGAGTTAAACTTAGAGAAAAAAAACTCTGAGTTTATTAGAGAGACAAATCTACACTTGGATTCAGTACACAAAGAAGATGATAATGATCACTATTCATTATTGCTATTATTATAACAGTTATAATATAAATCTAATTCAGGATAACAAGAATGGCAAAAAAAGCGAGCACACCTCTTTAATTTCAGGATATTCTAGCAGCTGTTCCTGATGAAGAATCAGATTCAGTTCATTGTTGATAGCTGCCAACAATGCACAGAATAACATAAACAATAGCAATAACATGAACAAAAACAATAGCAATAACATGAACAAGCATAACAAGAATAACAGCAATAACAAGAATAACAAGCACAATAGTAATAACAAGAACAATAGAAATAACATGAACAATAGCAATAACAATGATAATAACACGAACAATAGAACATTCACAATAGCAATAACATTCACAATAGCAATAACAAGAACAATATCAATAACAAGAACAATGGATATAACAAGAACAATAGCAATAACAAGAACAATAGCAATAACAAGAACAATAGCAATAACAATAGCAATAACAAGAACAAAGGCAATAACAATAACAATGGCAATAACAAGAACAATAGCAATAACAAGAAAAAATGTTGCCCACAAAAATGTAATCACCTTTTCCCTACAAGATACTGTATATTTTCTTCAAAGGGCCAAAACTTTATACAAGGAAATTTATTGTATTCACCTTATTATATTTACAAGACAGAAACACGTATCTGACAAGACTATTCCCCCCGACTACGCAGATAAACATATATCAGCATTGCAGCAACTTCAATGTAATCCGAGACACAAGTGCACTGACTGTTGTACTATTTGCTCCTATGGAAAATTCACTCCTAGATCATCAGTCCCATACCTCCCTAGGCTGAAATTATCGCTAAACCTAACTTAAACCCTTATTCCAACCATAACCCTAACAAAGAGCACCAAAATCCACCAAAAGAGTACTAACCAAAGACCTCACTCTAACCCTCTAGCCCTATTTCAGTGAGTGGGTTAGCGGTTGGTAAGGGTAATGGTTTGTTGAAATGTCACATACGGGTATCGGTTCCAATGGAGACAGGTGGATCTCGCTCAAAGGGAATGTGCTCCTGCTATTGCTATTATTCTCGTTATTGTTCTTGCCATTGTTCCTGTTATTGCTTACTGTTGTTTGGATACCTAAACCTAAGGAAGAACCAAAAATTCGGAGCAAAATATAAACAGCGAAACTGCTGCAGTATGCCAAGTTTGATTTTCTTGTGCCGAATATTATGGCAGAATATATAGAGTCAAACCTGATACATATGACTCGTGACGAGGATTTACAGTCGCATCATCTAATGACACCGCTCAAAGAGAATGCGATTCACTCAACACGTGATACATACACAAACACATAATCTATGCAAATCGACTATTTAGAACAATGAATGAAGATTAAACGAGTATCGTAGTAGATAATACTGCTGTTTCATACCGTCAATGTTCGCATGGATGATGTCCGGCGGGTCGTCGGCAGCCAGAGCCGATAACTTGCTCAAACTCAACAACGTCTAAAAACAACACCAACACACACAGAACTTTCAACATACAAACAATTAATCACAATCATTACAATTGATAGGATAATACGCACAACAGAACTTATTCATTAATCATTTAAAAGCATTGAATCATTCCTCACATCGACCTCTGCAAAACAGTGATAAATCAGTAGAATAAATACAAACAATGAAACTCTTGACTCGACAACTAAGACGAGAACAATCTCTCACAGATTCCGCAACGACTGGCTTTATAAAGAAGTCATAGCGCTGGCAATTGAAATACTGAAGTTAGTTCGCTACTAAATTGCATATCATTTAAACTTGAGTAGATATCATGTACAAGCATGGACTGACCTTTTTCTTGCCCAGCTGTTTCTTTTCCTTCTTAGCCAAATCTAACAGGGTACAGTGTGCCTAACACAGACAGACAGAGATACATAGCCAGAGAGATACATAGCCAGAGAGATGCATAGACAGAGAGATACACAGACAGACAGAGATACATAGCCAGAGAGATACACAGACAGACAGAGATACATAGCCAGAGAGACACAGAGACAGAGATACATTGCCAGAGAGATGCATAGACAGACAGAGATACATAGCCAGTGAGATACATAGACAGACAGAGATACATAGCCAGAGAGATACATAGACAGACAGAGATACATAGCCAGTGAGATACATAGACAGACAGAGATACATAGCCAGAGAGATACACAGACAAACAGAGATAATACATAGCCAAAGAGATACATAGACAGACAGAGATACATAGCCAGAGAGATACACAGACAAACAGAGATAATACATAGTTAGAGAGACGCATAGACAGACAGAGCTAATA
>JAQFYQ010004224.1:0-10047 GCA_034694885.1 Buchholzia appendiculata | reverse complement strand
ACAGCTCAGTGCAGCACCAGCTACAGATGCTCAATTGGATATTGAGTTAAAAGACTAAAGAAGAAGAAGAAGAAGAAAAGTTTCCGCATGGGAAACTTGTAATAAATAATTTTTTGTATTTTTTCAATAAACCATGTAAATTCTATTTATTTAGGTAGTGTTTTGAATAAAAGGTTGTTAGATAGATAAATTACTGTCGTTTCATAGTATTATCGTCGTATTACTGTCATTCTTTACTGCTTTTCATAATACTTAATAATAATTACGGTACTATAAGTCTATAACGATCCGAAAATGGTTACTTAGGCAGTTGCTAGATAAACCGTGTCAACGGTGTCACTAAACAAGAAGGTACGTTTATCTGAAGAACATTTGAAGTTTAAGACTGAGGATTTCAATTTTAAAACCGAGGACACAGATGAACAGGAGGAACAATCAACCACAGACAACAATACAACTACTACACAACACACAGCAGGCAGTTCAGCTGCAGCGAGCTCCACAGAACAATTTCTACAGAAACACAATCTATAACATATTCTGAGATGGCATCGCCATTAATCACAGACAGTTTTTCTGGTCGCCAGAACGAAAATGCAGAGACATTTTGGCAGTCGCTTGAAGCAAGGCTCGCGCTGTCAAAAATTACCGACAATGCAGCAAAAAAGGCGGCAGTGCAACCTCTTTTAAAAGACAGTGCTAGAGTCTGGCTTAACTCTCTCACAGGCTAACTGGTCCCAGCTACATTTCAAGATCTGGGGGCCGCATTCAGGGCCAGGTTCAAACGAGACGATACAGTGAATTGGAGGGAGGTAGCTAAGACTTGGGCACTGACACAAAAGGATGGACAGTCAGTGGATGAATATATAGCAGAGGTGGAAAAGCAAGGAGCTCGTTGCGGGATGCAGAACGAACAGATTAAGTTCTGCATACTTAACGGCCTGCTGCCAAGAATCAAGGCAAGGTTCCTGCAGCACGAGGTGGAAAACTTGGAGACTCTTCGCCGCTGGGCCAGAATTAGCGAGACTTTGCCCAGCGCAACATCTACGGGAGAAATGGACCTTGCGGCGGCGGTCAGGCGGCTCGAGGACAAAATGGATAGAATACAACTCAAAATCCTGACGGACCAAAACCGCAGGGCGAGAAGCAGGTCGGCTTCCCCTGCAGGCCCTCGGGGTGTCCGGTTCCAAGAGGATGAGCAACCGGATGGTGGTCGACCTTCACGTAGACCCGAGGACCCCACTCATCAGCGCTGGGACTCGCCTCGAGCAGACAGGCGTGGAGGAGGCTGGAACGGCAGAGGAGCAATCAGCCTAGATCAGGCAGACCAGGGTCGTCATACACCTCTGGTAATGTGTACAATAAACAATACTTTGATACTAGTAAAAATAATGTGTACAGTGATGTATGTAGCAATTGTGGGCGGGGTCCGGCACAATGCCCAGCTTTTGGTAAGCAGTGTTTGAAATGCCAGAAGCCCAATCATTATGCAAGGGTATGCCGTTCAGGCACATAAATATCTAACTAGGGGAGTCGGTCTGTCCGACAACCTGCCACGGGCAGGCATGCAAACCAGACAGCAATGGTGCGTGCTCTAGCAACAAACAATATCAGGATCAAAATTCACGGCTGGGTAACTCCAGTTTTATTGGACACCGGTTCATCTCGAACGGTGATCAGTGAATCAATTACAAAAGGCTTAAATTTGCAAGTTAACCCGCCAGAAGACACTAGTGTTAAATCTCTAGTAAGCGCTAGCGGTGAAATATTGCAAATACTAGGCATTGCAGAATTGGATGTTGATATTGCTGGTGTTAAAGTAGGCTTAGACTTGCTTGTTCCAGACAAACTAGCAACTTCAGAACTAATTATCGGCAGCGATACATTACCCGACAGCAATACATTACCCGGTAACAAAATGTAAAGCAAAAATTGATTTCAGTACTGGCAGTGTGTCGTTTTTTGACGATACAGTAAACATTGCTCTAGGCAAAGGCTACAGCAGCAGCTGCAGAAGCTGTGCTGCATTGGCGGCAGAGACAGTACGCTTACGACCTTGCACTGAAACGGTAATACAAGTCCGGTATTACTAAATGTTATTGTAGTCTATTTCCAGTTGAGGTACGGTTATCTGGTTATCGATGCAGCAAGGACTAGCTAAACACAGTACAGACTACCGACAGTTTACAGACAATATCTTGATTTCTTCCAATTACAGCTAGATGTCTAAATGTCTCGACTTCTTAATTAGGCTCTAATTAATATTTGCCTAATAGAATTTCTGTCGATTAGAGTCTTCCCGCTTGACACGGCTTGACAATGCTGAGCACTATCTGCCTCGCTCTTCTCTATCTCTCTCACACGCTCTCACTCTTGTAATCTCTTGCCACGCCGCCTTACATTCATTGGCCAGTCAGCCGTGTCACACACACAAACAAGCTTTCACTCTCTACACTTCAGCCAATATAAACAAACTATAAACTTTTACACTAAGCCAGCCTACTTCATTCCTACATATTAATGGTAACTGAACTGATGATCTGTAGGTGCTCCTTTATGATTTATTGGGTAGGTTTATTTTGTCTCTATTGTGGGGGCAAATGGGAATTTAGAATCCTGCCCCTGCACAGCCCTCTAAAGTGCATGTCCTAAGAGACAACTAAGGTCTAGTAATCTGATCAGAGTCATCTCAAGAGTGCAGACTGCTACCCTCTGCTCTTTGGTTCTATCGGGTTGGTAAAAGTGTCATAACATTTTTATGAGGATAATTGGTAGGTACTGTTTTTATTATGTTGTTTACTTAATTTAATCGTTACAGTCCAACGTAGTGTTGGGTGTCTTCTGGTTATAAAGAAAGTGACATTTCAGATGTTTTATTTTACGTGCTGGGAAGTTAAGCGATGAGCAAAATTGTGACGCTAACGTCTCGAATATTTACTAAGTTTCTGGTAGGCCTACCGTATTCACCAGTGTTCAAAGAGAATAAGGGAAAATAAAAACAAAACACACATTTTTTGTTTTTTAAGAATAGGTCTTTCTTGAGAAAGTTCATATCTGTAAATTACTTCTTCTTGTAAACATTTGATTCTCATTTATGTTTTGTGTTTATTTTCTTGGTTTGTTTCAAGACTTGTCAACCATGTTTGGCTATCTACAAGGAAAGATGACAGAAATTTGTGGCGCAGGGGAAGTCGCCACCAGGACTCCATCTTCCTACGACACAGGACGCAACCCACGGCAAACGGGTCGCCCCAGCTATAACTCACGTCATCTAATGCAAGTGCTCTGTGACCAGAGAGATATAGCCTTAAGGGATTAAAAGATCCGATTTTGCGTCAACAGCAGAAAAAGTTAGGAATCTGCTCATATCTAAGTCTATACGACCAAGCTACGAGACAAATCCCAATTGTAATCCGTTCATGTCATAGCTCATAGAACCAAGACATAAGATGGATCACAACCTATTTCCTGCTGCTGTTCCCCCCCCACACCGCGAGAAGGTCAGCTAGTGGCAACTCCTGTGGGGGGCATCTGATTGGTTATTTTTGACGTTTACTGACGTTTTGTGTCAGTAGAAATGACTTCTTGTAACCCGACTGTTTGCGTAAATAAAAGTGCCATCTGGTAATATTTGTTTACATTTAATGACATTTCTGTGTTGGTAAAATGACATCTGTACGTAGACTTGTTTGTGCGTATTTGTATAAGTAAAAGTGACATTTGTATCGACATCTGGTGTCCAAAAACCTGTTTACGAGTCTCTTTGTGCTGGTAAAAGTGTTTGCTTCTGTTAAATCTGTGCAGGTGCTACGTGTTCTGCTCTGGTTGGCGTGGATGACTCGTAATACTGTCGTTGCTACATCTGTTGTGCTGTGGGCCTACATGACCAGCCTGATCGTTTACTCGTCAAGTGGCACTCTTGCGTACTCCTTTCTTTCCCACTGCTCAGCCTGGATGCCTGCTGGTGTCGGCTGAAGATAACCGATGAACCTTCACGCTTCGTCTTGAACTCTACCAGCAGAGTTTGACTGCATCGTCGTCTGGACTGCATCTATCCTCTTGTGAAAGTAAATGTGAATTGCATCAGGTGAATCTGTTTCCGATCTCTGCTGTGTAATTTAGTTGAGAGCTCTCTAGGTAGAATTAATTAGATATATGGCACAACTTAAAGCTACGTACTGGGGAGGTAAGGGACTGCTGGAAGAAGTGACTTGCGAGGAAAGGGACTGCTGGAGGAATGTGACTGGGGAGGAAAGGGACTGCTGGAGGAATGTGACTGGGGAGGAAAGGGACTGCTGGAGGAAGTGGCTGGGGAGGACTTCTTCTATGCAGATTTATTGAACTGTTTTCATGCTGGACGCTTCTCTATCTGGTTTTACTTTCTGGTAGTTCTGACTTGACAGTGATGGATTTTGTACAGTGTTCGTCTGTGAATGTGATGTAAAATTTGTCAATGTTTCGATTTTGAACAGTACTAGATGTAAACTAGTCACCAAGCCTACAAATACTTCTAAGACTCATGGCTGAGCATGTTCATGCTTAATGAAGTTTAGTTAACTTGTATAAATGTACAGAATTCTGAAGCGAATTCTGATCATGATGGTCTTTGATTTTGCATGATGCTCGTCTGTGACATTTTGTGTTCGTCTGTGACAGTGACAAATAAATTTTTCATAAAAGGCGTTGTGATTTTTTATGCAATCTATGAAAACGTCATGTCTAAAATCATGCTGTAATATGAGCGTGGACAACCTGACCAGTCTGATTAAGTGGTACAAAGAAAATGGACTACAGCCACGTCGCAAGAAGAGTGGTGGCAGGATTGTCAGTCATCGTATCCTCAAATATGAAGACACCGAGAGGGTCGTCCAGTTCTTTCTGAACTTTGCAGAGGTCAACGGGATTGAGTTACCTGGTCGTGTGGAAGCGTTTCACAGATAGGATGTGAAACTTCTGCCATCAAGTGAGATGCGTTATTCAGTCTGACGGAAGTACAAAGCAGCCATGCAAGCCAGCGGTTTCTACATTCTGTATTCTACATTAGCTGTAATAATTTCTGCATTGACTAATGTTTATTGCACCTCTACTTCGCTCCAGATTTACGTTTCAACTACATAATTTTATTACATAGATCCAACTTTCATTTAGATTTATAGCCAAAATGTTAAACGTTACATGATTACAAATGAAATGTTTTCCTATTATTAGATGCTAAAATACAATTCATGTTTTTGTTCACATTTGTAAAAAAAAGTAACTTGCATAGTTAAAAAAATATGCATTTTGTAATTTTTTTCTCAAAATAAAACATTTTGATTCCTTGGATCTTAGTGTAACCAGATCGAAAATGATGGAAACATGGTAGACCTTCGGTGAGAAGTGGATTGAATATTTCAATGGAATGTGTGCGTACATGTATAAAATTGAACAATATCAATATGTTATTTGTATTGTTTAAAAACTTGCTGGTGTTTTGATTCAGTGAATAATGCAATGGTTATTTGGCAAATGCAGGTCACCGCGCAATCGGCAACAGAACATTCCGGAAACTCTGGCGTCAGTTGGTTGTCAACATAGTCATCACGAAATCACGAAGTGACATCTGTTGGGAGTGCCACAAGAACAACACAGCCATCTACCGTTCAGCCAATCTGCCGGAGTGTGTGAAAGGAGCCAAGCTGCGCAAGCAAGAGGCTCATCTGCTGACCGTTACTACTGAACGTTCAGTCTATCAGAGAATGGTCCAAGAGTGTAAGATTGCAGTTGGTGGAAAACTAAGACTTGATGTGAATGCTCTCGACCCGGTCCAATTAACTCGAGTTTTGATTTGCGCAGCAGGTTCACTATCCAAGTGATCCACTACAGCCAGGCCCAGTGTACTTTTTTTGCCCTCGTAAATGCAGTGTATTCGGCATTTGCTTCGAGGGGATTCCTCAGCAAGTTAACTTCCTGATTGACGAGGCACACTGCAGAAATAAAGTATCGAACAGTGTAATTAGTGATTTGGATTATTTCTTTTCGAATTATGGTCTAGGTGAATCTGCTGTTGATTTACACTGCGATAACTGCAGTGGTCAAAATAAAAACAGATTTATGTTGTGGTATATACTGTGGAGGTGCTGCTTGGGTAAACATCAAACGATATCTCTGAACTTCTTAGTTACTGGTCACACAAAATTTGCGCCTGATTGGTGCTTTGGCTTGTTCAAACAGTTATATAGGAGAGCACCTGTATCATTATCACAGGTGAACATTGCTCAGCTAGTGGGCAATGAAGTCGGTGAAATGTTTGTCGATTTCAAGGACTGGCAAGTATTTCTCGAGGCATTTTTCAAGCTACTGCCCAACATAAAATCTTTTCATCACTTCAGATTTTCAGCTAGTGAGCCAGGTGCTGTGTACGCCAGGGAGTATGCTAATTCATGTGAAGAGTTGTTTGATTTGCATCGAGATAGAAATATGGTTGTTGTGTACTTGTGTACCAATGGTACTTGTTTAATCGAATCCGGGACTTTTGTACAGAAGAATGTAAGGACATTGTGCGCCCAAAACCAACGATTAGTCGTACGTCCGATGATGAGCATGAACCAGCCGTTGCCACTGCTGCCAGTAACATTGTTGTCAGTGCAAGTAGCACTAATTTGCCTGGCAATAGCACTAGCACTGAACAGTCGAAGACTGTCAATCGCTAGTCCAAGACAAGTCGTGCAAGCGAGGTCCAAAGTACAGAGCAGGTTGATTCAGAACAGACTACCCATTGCGGGCGTAAATCTGTAATAAACAGACAATGCAGTTCTTTGAATGTTTGGGCGAGTTTTTATGCATCGTTGACTTCGAGTCTTCCTTAGTGATGTACGCAAAACCCCTTTTTTTGGCGTCTAGTAGTTCATTTGATTTTGCTAATCCTCATCATGCTGCAGACATCCTCTATGGATGACTCCTTATATAGTACTGATGTGTGGTCCAAGCATAGTTTTCCAATAAATATTTATTTCGATTGATTGTTTAATTTTCAGCTTATGTACAAGGAAAGTTTCCTACAGCCGAGGCTCGGGGAATTAAGCAAGCGATGGCGGAGAAGCTGCAGGAAGCAAATGCAGCTGGATCAAAGGTGGAGACCAAACCGCGTGAAACCCAAATTTAGGCAACATGCTAAACTTTAAATGATTACCTATTTGGACAGATTCTAGATTTGTTTAAACAAAAGTTTGCTGCTTTCTGACGATACTGGTACTGACTCAAACGAAAGTTTGAATCAGTTGCTGTTACAGCAACAGATTGAAAGCGAAATGGGAGAAGCTGAAGTAAAGAGACTGACCAAATTTCATTTTCTTTCATTCTCATCTAAGGAAAATGAGCTCAAGAATATGCAGTTAGACAAACAACAACGTATGGAGTTGGAGCTCTATGATATAATTCGAGAAGGTTCACAAATCATTGTGTACTTAACGTGGATTAGACGAATGCTCCGCCCAACGATCCGTCCGATGATCTGCCTAACGATACTGAACGCCTTACGTTGTCCATGAAATGAGTAGGTTTCATGATTTTAAAGATGTCTAAGAACTTGAGAAATTACACTATCACTACAACTGAACAGCGTGTACAATGCGGTAAAATACGTGGATTCAGATTTCTGAAAATCAATCAACATGAAGTTCAGTTTACATACACATTGTCACAGGAAGGCCTGTCGTAGCCATTTGACATTTCTAACTTTGCTTCATAAGCACAGTGAAAGACTTGCAGATATGTCCACACTCAGTTTAAATCCACTCCCATCCACTCCCAAGCACATGTTACATATCCCGAACAAAACACAACGATTTGATATCGCTCTGCAGTTCAAATCTTGAGCCTCACGAATATCATTCTTGTTACGATTCTCTTTCTATCAGCAGTGTACCAGCCGCTTGAAGTGATGCTGAAGATTCGGAATTAAATGAGTGACATCAGCACAAAATTGTAGTTTCGTGTTTATATATCCTACAACAAGGTTAGTATAATTGCAACAATAGAATTTATGGTTGTCAACTGCTATCTAATTTTGGCAATATTACTTGTCTTTGTCATCGTCGTCGTCACATTCAGACAAGAATCACTCTCACAAAACCAGGAACAAATCATCAATTTGATACCGAGTGTCGCGAACTAGAAAATGAACACAATCATTCATGGAAAGGCTTGTTCCTGACCAATTGACTCCCGTGAGTGGTACAATCGTAGACAATGAACATTCATGCACAAATTCTACAGCTTCAGCTACATCTTCAACTCCAGCCAGGAATCGTTCTAAACATTACATGAAGAGCAGACCGTGTTTGTTCTCTAATGAAATGCCCTTGCATCTGACGAGACATTTCAGACTGGTTCATAAGAAAGAACAAGCAGTCAGTCATTGATGCCATGCATATTATCAATTTAAAAGCTCACGCAACAGAGCACTTGATGAACTTCGAAAAAAAGGAATTAAGAAAACAATGTGGAATTGCTCAAGCAGCGCACAAATACTCAAACCCAAATACCGCGCGAACGCCATTCTCGTGATAACATTAACCGATTAATAATGTGTGCAAGTTGCTCAGGCTTCTACTCGAGTGTCTACTTTTATGTTCATCTGTTGTCTGTATTCATCTAACTTTGTAAATTGTTCCGGAATGGATGAAATTAGACACAGTGTCCGTTACTCAAAATGTGTCAGAAGAAATCAAAACAGAAGTTTTGAGCAAGTTCAAGTCTGATCATGTGGGGCAAGTATGCATACGCAACCAGTCCCTTGTACGATTTGGCTATTATCTTCATGAGAAAGGAGAGCACAAGACAGAGAAATGGCAAGACACAAAGAAAATTATAATGTATAACATGAGAAGAAAGACAAATCTTTATGCCATACATAAGTCCAAATGTGATACAAGTGTACCACAGATTGCCTGCAATGGAGTAGCAGATACGTTTTATCGCGATAACTTTGAAACCCTAAGACAGACTATAACAGAATACATGTGCGATGAAGATCGTCTTAAGGCAAGACATCTGTTTACTTCCTCTTAGTGAAGTTCGCTAAATTTGTTAAAGCTTTCTTTCTTTCACTTTGTCGCAAAGATGAGATAGCATTCAAGGTCGACATTTTCCTTGATGTTTAAAGGGCTTTAAGAACGTCATCTTAGTGATACTGTATATATTACAAATCTTGACCAGAAAGTTAGGCTAATAAAGAAAGAGCTAATGCCTGCCGAATCAGATCTTCAAACTTAAAGAACATATTCTGTCAAGTGGATGAAAGAGATAATAGGTAATGAGCAGGTGGGAAGGTGGCCATTATGTAGAGCTTCGTGATCTCACTGCATGTCGCATAACATTGTAAAATGCCAAATGAGGAAACGAGGATGCCCGTCTGCGAGTTAGTGAATGGGAAAACTGTGAAAATAGTGGCTGGATCGATCCTTAAAGACATAATAAATTCGACTGCTACGAACTAAAGCTATTCAATGATACAAATTTTGTTATCAAAGGGCAAACGAAACCATCTGCCGTCAACTTTTATTCCATCTAACTGATTGATGCTATACATTCACTTGCTTCGCATGGAATGCGCCATGTCGCTGGCATAGCACAAATGAACAACTCTGTGCCTCCATCCACTAAGAGATCACTGGTGTATGTCTATGAGTCACATTCAATTAAATATGTCTGCATGGATGCTGAAGTTAAACATCCTACACAGATGAGGCATCTGATTACCACACATTATGTGCCTTTGTATGTTCCAGTGGCACCCAAGAACCATTTTTTGAAACACATGGGAGAGAGCCAACGAACAAAATGAAAATATATACCAGTGCCCTTTGGCCGAGGAAGCGGTGCTAAGAGTTGGAAGTGTTCTACAAGAAATGGAAAAACACGGCGATGAAATTCTCTTAGTCTATAAAACTGGTGCTCGTAGTGCAAGTCAGAAACCAGGAGACAAGGCAGTCACAACACTTTATTTTTTTGATGATGATGACGACGAGTGATATGATTTAGATTCATCTATCACTGGCCTGACGC
>JAQFYQ010004223.1:0-10049 GCA_034694885.1 Buchholzia appendiculata | reverse complement strand
GAGAGAGAGAGAGAGAGACAGAGACAGAGACAGAGACAGAGACAGAGACAGAGAGAGAGAGACAGAGAGAGAACGATATATAGTGACTGGCAGTAGGGGAGAGAGAAATGACAATAGTTTTACGGTATATCGGACACCCTCTAATATTTTGTTTTTGTTTTCTGTCTATCAGGTTGTTTACAGAACTAAATAGAGAAGGACGTCTGGAGGAAAACAAGAACGAAATAAAGAGCGACAGAATCCCAAGAAGAAAAGAATGATTGACGGCAAAGGTTAGTCTGTGATTCCTTTCTTGCACTCAATTTATCAATCCTACTATGTTGACCGACAATATGAGTCGAACCGTAGAACCTGTAAATTGTAATCGAAATAAACAACCACATTCATTATAGGCAAATATTTTGAGATATTATTATAATGTGTATTCGCATTTCAAATATCGACTATACTCTATAGGAGGAATTTGAAGGTGAATTTTGTTTATGTCCAGGTTGCCCTTGCTTTTGGTGAATTGACATAGAGATGTTAAGAGAATTATACAATAATACAATACAATTGGATGCAATACAATACAATATAATGCAATACAATACAATACTTGATAACACGCACATGTTTCGACAGGTCAGGACCGAATCAGCGACGTGGGAAATTTACTATGCTATTTGACTTGGGAATTATTCTCAAATAATCGTTACCAGTTCCTGATTGACGTTGTGCACAAACTACTTTTCGGATATTATTCAGACTGTGATGATTCGTTATGTTCTGACTTACTGTAGTAGACCCTCTGTATTTCCCTTTCATGTGCTAGCCGAGACGAGCAATGAAACGTTGGTGTCAAGAAGGGCATCCGACGGTAACATATTTTGCTCTTTTGATTCTACAATGACACTATTGTAAAGTACACTCGCTTTCTGTTCGTGATTAGTCCCACTGTGTTCTGTGGCGCCTCCTGCCCAGTTCATTGAGACAATTATTCTTAGTGACGTCACAAATCTTAGTGACGTCATGATTCTTAGTGACGTCACAACGCCTAGTGGCATCATAACTCTCGGTGACGTCACAACTCATTCGGGCCTGCAGAGCAACTAGACGTCGAAGAATTGCGAAGTTGAAGAATAATGAAGACGATAATGTATGATGATAGTGACAATAATGACAAATGATGATCGTAGAGGATGATGATGGCGATGATGAAGAACTGTTGTATTGATATTGATCACGTGATATTGTTTCTATCGTTAATTGTATTGCATTAATGAGAAACTAATGAAAAAATATATAGTAATTCGGAAATGTACCGTTATTTGTAGACTTAAAGCATTTCTTTTAAAAATTTAATTTAATTTGTGATTTTAATTTAATTTGTGACTACCGTTTGTTCTAGTCAAACATATCAATTTGATAAACAGTTAATCGTGGTTCCAAGGCAAAATATTGGGTGTCAGAAACTCTTGCACCAAAACTAGAATATTAGGGAGTGCATTAATTAATACCAGGACACTGGCACTGTAGTATCAGGATAGGAGCTAAACTGGGCTAAAATACAGATTGTATTTACAGAGTGCCATTATTTTGTAAATGTCAAGTGATTGTGATATTGATTAAACATTTCCGCTTGCATCTCTCTCTGACTCATAGCACATGTTCTCTAGTCCAGTATAATCACAATAAAAATAGTCGACTTTATTATATGCACATAAACTCTTTTCCAAGCTACGATTACATTGTACGGCCACACGGTTAAATGAGTCGGCCGATACATTTACGATCCCGATCGTATTTCATGTCGATTATATGCTAATGTACATTAGTTCCGCTGACCGGAAAAACGGCCGAAAACCAGGCACTAGTTCACCGGCCACGAAATTCCATCCCAGTCTCCATCCATCCACCCACCCACCGGCCCCTCCTTCTTCTCCCTCTTCCCCTCAAGCACTGGACCCCACGCAGGCTTTGGCTCACCCCCACGAATAGTGACAGGCCAGAATGGACTGCAGTCACCCCTCCCCGTGCAATATCTCGCTACATTCGCCACCTCCTCCACTCCAAATCCCACTCTGATGGATCCTGTTAAATTGGACCGGAGTTTGCGAAGAGTCTGTGGATGAAGTATACCAGGCCGAAGTTGCAGCAAAACAGTATTTTATTGGACTTGTAGATAATGCAGTTACTGGCATTGATCGATTCTGTCTTTTCGCACAGGCGTTTTTCTTTTTCCACGTTTGTCCGTTGGCACTGAGCATAACTGCCTAGCGGAGAATTTCTGCTGGTTCGTTGATATTTGCGTAGTTGTTTTGAATCACTCCTTGATTTCTTTTGATTTTAATCAATGAAAACGATGGTATTTATCTTACCATTGGTAAATATTTGGCTATTTTATTGATATTTGGCAAATGGTTCGGTTGTTTTATGGCGAAATATAACTCACACATATTACAAACAGTGTTCGTCTGTTCGACACAACCGATTCCTGCACAATCGCGTACTGTTTTAGTCTCGTATAATTTTTATCAAATTGTGAGAACTTATGATCAAGAATAATGCTCTGTATAGTTATGATAATTAGTCATCTACAATTTGGGACCCAAATCAAGATATAAATTGTTATTAATATCATAATATCACATACAGATAATATAAAAAATTATCCCCCATTTTTATGGGGGGGGGGAGGTAATTTTGCTGACAAGTGAGTTGGGGAAATTTTCCATATTCCAACGTTGTAGTTTGACGGTTGTCGGGGCTGGGTATTTTGTAGCTATACTACTTTTTTCAGATTTTTGTGGCGAAATCCCTCCCAGCTCACAGAGCAGGACCGTAATTATACGCCTATGCAAAAGTGCCGTGTTGCTTGCTTCTATTGAGTGACTACTATTTTCTTCACTGTTGATTTCCGATAACTGAGAAATTGGCGGGTGGGCATTTCGTGCGAGTTTTTATTCGATTTCTATTTCTTTGCCTTGTTGTTGTTGAATGAGCGTAGTGACTTGACTAAGTTTATAATTCTTTGAATGAATCGATAATCTTCCGCCGCGATACAGAAGTAGCATAGAAACTAAGAAAAGAGTCAAATGCACAATTCTTCTATTCTTCTATTCGAAAGAAAGTATTGTCTCTGCGCTCGTTGACTTCTTTTTAACTGACTGAAGAAGTTGTTTGCTTTAAGAAAAGTACATGAAGATGGAAAACCTGAATTTATTGAATTTTGTTTTTCATTTATTAACGATGACACATTTATAAAGCTTGCAATAAGCTGCATTGCTTGCAAACTGACAAATTGATACCAAGTACTTTTAGTTAATTTAACAGTTTCAAATGAATTCAGAAAATCAATAAATAAAACATGGAACCTAATTGTTGTCTCGAATAAGTACAAATGAAATATGCTTAACTTGATTTTATTTATTGATTTTCGTCTTCTTTTTGGCCCGAGCATCAATTATTGAGTAATTATTAGTAGAATCACATTGGATCAAGTGGTGCTCAAACCAATCCAATTACTATCATTTTTAAAACTTGTACGACCGAATGTCTTGAATTATAATTGGTAGTCTTGAATTGTATACTTTGTTTTATTGTGATGCTAATTATTTATTTGTAAGAAGATAAATTTGACGATTGCATTTGATAATATCTCATAGGATGAACATAGTACATTCAGAAGAAAGAGCGCAAAAAGACAGTATCTCTATGACAATCTATCAAAATTATGTTACTTTAATTTACATTTCTGAAATTATTGGTGTGAGAATGATAATGTTGACGACGATGATAAATGCGGGGATGGGAGGGGAGAGAAAGTTGATCTCGATGATTTGTTCCGGGAATTTTTCAAGGGGTCATATTAGGAATAGAATTGATTTAAATTGTTTTGGGTTGGGGGTATCAGGGGGCCAAAATATGCACTTGATCTGGATGCGTCTCGTGAGATGGTCTGTACTCTGATTTACTGACACAAAAATTCAAACCTCAGATCAAAGCATCACTATATAGCAATAAATATCTTGCTAACGAAACTCTAGAATACAGTTAGTTGTTTAGGGTTACTTTTGTAACGTTACTTTTGATTTTAAGCCTTCGTATTATTATTCTTTTTCGTTGAAGTGTTTTATTTGTGCTACTTTGTCTATTTCTGCTCTTATTGGCAAAGGTTGGTTAAGTGAAGTTATGTTTTTGATGTACACTCATCTATAACAATACGGATTCCTTTTGAAGAGGTTTATAAACAATCACTCGACGGCGCACTTGAATCTGTAGTCAAAGCGCTCCAAAGTCAATTGAGTCGGTTTCGTGAATGAAGTGTTTTTGAATGGCAATATTTTATTGCATTGCATCGGGAAGGGTCATCCATACCTCTATCATAACGGATCCAGGATGGTTGTGATGGTCCAGAGGACCATGGTCCATGAGGATAAGTAGTGCAGAACTCAGTCTATGGTCCATGAGGATAAGTAGTGCAGAATTCAGTCTAATGTCCATGAAGATAAGAGGGGCAGCATTCGGTCTACGGTCTATGGGCATAAGTAGTGCAGAATTCTGTCTAGCGACCATGAAGATAAGAGGGGCAGAATTCACTCTAGTTGGTGCTCGCCTGGTTCACTGATCATCATCCACGTCTCACGTGTCGAGAGACCCGAGTACAGAGCTCAGAGAAATTCCTCACCTCACGTTCTCCTAGGCTGAAACGAATCTTGTTTTCTCTCTCCTCGCTCACAAGGTTCTACTACTACTAGTAATCGGCCTGCAGCGAAATCTGGTCCACAGCTGCTGCTATGCGAAGAGCCCAAGGTGCAGTGTAATTGCACCGTTGTTGCGAGTGCTTGTTTTTACCATTGCGTCACACTCAACCTACTAATAGAATCGGGCCAGCGGGCCACAGATGGTCCCAATAGAGCAGACAGTCAAGAATACAAGTCGTTATTCTGTTTACGCACTGACAGACTGCTATTATTCGGCCTTGCTTTTTTAGCGCTGTCGGCGTCGGAAAATTATCTAGGCTTTAGTATAACGTGTTGACGATAACAACGCTATACGGCCGATTATTGTGATTGGGAGAAGACAATAATAGGATTGACAGCTGCATTATTATACTGTTGATGTATTCCCGTTTTGTCGTTCATGTTATTGTTGTTGTAGTTATTATTGGCAACATTTTATCCTAAGTCGATTAATGCATTAAGGACTATTTAAAATGTTGCTCGTCGATTGTTTTGATTGACATTGTTTCCGGAGATTTATTTAAATACTGTGAATGGAAGTTTCTGGAACACTTATACTGAATGGAACTTCTAAAGGACACACTTAGGTGTACACAATTAATCATAATGCATAATTTATCAGTGAAATGTGATTGTTTAGTGTTTATATACATTACACAAGTGACCAAAAACTGGAGTCCAGCAGGTGTGAGATGTTGACTATATAAAGGTTTAGTCATAATTGAAATATTCTGCCAAACTGTGTTACACAGTCTAATAATATTTATTGAACATTAAACTTGCTAACAATAATTGACAATAAACTAATTTGGCATGATTAAATCGTGTTAGCCTATATGATACTAACTGTAATTTAAAAAATGTGTGGCACAGTAACAACCCAGAATTAATCTAAAGCGCTGTTAAAAGCTGCACAAAAGTAACACAATAATTATGGAGCTGAATTTAATGCGGCGAATCAGGCAAGATTCTAAAAGCAAATAAACTTTCCCTATAACTAAGTAGATTAACGTTTTAATGTAATGTAATGTTTTAATGTCCTAGGGAGGTTTTTTCCGGGGTGGGGGGGGGGTTGTCCGGGGGGGAGGTTGTCCGGGGGGGGGGTTTGACCGGGGGGGGGGGTTGTCCAGGGTATGTCCGGCCACTCTTGGCATGGGGAGAAGTTTACATCTGTGCTTTCTACATTATTCGAAACGAAGATGTTTCTATCATTTCTCGAAGTGAATTTGTCCATCTCTCCAGATTTTCTATATTATCCATTAACACAATAGTTATTATTGGATTTTTATTAGACGGCCCATGCGGGGTCTAGGATCACCCCCCCCCCCCCGACACCAACAGTTGACGATTCACCAAATCCTCGGGCCGCCGGAGGCCGTGAGTATTTTCTTCCACCCGCTCCAGAATAGAAGAGAACATTTCTCGCCGCCATCACCGTTTTCCAAAGTTGGGAAAAATTTTGCCTCCATTCCCTGGTCGATCAAAAGGTTTTTGAAAATTGACACCCCCACATTTTTTGCACTCTGCCTGCGAAATTTCTGGGGATGAGATCGCCATTATAATTTTAGACTATCAGCAATTAAATGCAATTTATAGCCCCGGGACAGAAAGTTCAGCTCCATGGCCAGGTTTTATGATAAGTAAATAACGTTTGATTGGTACGAAACTAAAGTATAAGTGCTACGTTGTTTATTTACACGACGAACATTTTCACATTGGGCCTAGTTTTTGTGTACGGTATTTTTCCGCGTGTTTTCTGCTTTGTTTCACAATCCTATCTGCCTGCTGTGACTCAAAGCTGATACAAAACTGTCATTGTTGCTGACCTGAAGGACATCTATCGGATTAAATAGTCTACATTTTCTTCTTCTGTCATTTTATTGCGCAAGATTTCCAATTGCGTCGCATTGACAATTGAGCGGATAGAAGGCACATTTTCAGTGCGTGTGTTTTCATTTTGCAAATGTTTCAATTGTAAGTGTGTGCTAGTGTTTTAGTTGCAAGTTTTTGCAAGTGTTTTAGTTGTAAGTGTTTGCTAGTGTTTTAGTTGCAAGTGTTTGCAAGTGTTTTAGTCCAAGTGTGTACAAGTGTGTTGCAAGTGTGCATGAATTACAATTTGCAAATATGTGAGCGGATGTTTGTGTGATTGCTTAAATTGAGAGGAACTTGGACCTATAATCTGCTTAATATAATTTGTACTCGGTTCCATTTTCATTTTTTACTATAAGCTGATTTGAAGGTTCAACTTAGCTAATTTCGTTGTGCTTTGTGAAAGCTCACAGTTTTCGTTGCAAAAAGTTGCTTCTTTAAATGAGATAGTAAGTAATTCATTGTCTCGTTAGAGGCTTAGATGAATGGAGCAAGCGAAACTGATTTGATCAATCTGTACATCATCTGATTTTCATCGAAAAATCGGAAACATGAAAATAAAATCCGATAATAGACATTGATGTATGTGTTTAAAGTCAAGGACCTGGCGGAAGGCAGATCACAGTAGATGATGATAAAGTGTATGCACTTTGCACTAAATGTTACGTGGGGCCCGTGAGCATGAGCTACATAAAGAAACTCATTGAATTGCGTTTTTATCGATTTTTACTTTTTTTGCACGGAGCACTTGATTTGATGACGATGATGATGATGGTGTTCGTCTAAAAACTGCGCTTTATGCTTATGCACTTGACAAATTACAACCTGTTATCTCTCGTAATTTATTCTTCAATTTTGTCTTGATGGCAACGTTAAAAATATTAAGTGGCGACGCTCAAAATTTTTCTGACGAGCGGGGTGGGGGGTGGCGACGGTCAAAAATTGGACCGACCCCCTGGGTTCCTTCAAATACCAACCCCTTGGATTTTTGTCAACCGAGGTGGGGGGGGGGGTCGTGACACCTATCAGGCGAATCTTAACCACCAACCCCCGGCAAATCCCACCCTGTTGTATTAGTTTGGTGAGAGAGTGTAGCTGCAAGAGGATTGGGCTGTATTTCAATTCCATGCTACTGTATTGGGAATTTAAATAGCAGCTGTTGTGTGAGAAGGTAATTTAGATGACAGATTCATTGAATTTAACATACCCACGTGACGAGCGGTCTACTTCTCAGAACAAACCATAATCCTGTGAAGTATTGCTTTATTATGCTTATTTTGCGAAGTATCTTCTCAGTATTGTAGGAAACGTTTTGTGTAATCCACGCAGACATGGACAAGAGGTAAAAGTATGACGACGTCGACGACGACGATGTCGATGATATGATGATGATAATGATGATGCTGTTGATGATGATGATGATGATGATAGCGATGGTGGTGATGCTGTTGATGATAATGATAGCGATGGTGGTGATGCTGCTGATGATAATGCTGATTATGATGACGGTGGCGATGGCGATAACCATGACCATGACCATGATAGTTATGATGTTGATGATGATGATGATGATGATGATGATGATGATTATGTTTATGACGATGGCGACGACGATGATGATACAAAATTTCGAATATAATTTATTCAAGTGCCAAGATCAAATTTCGCATGTATCGAGTTGAAACGCTTACTGCAACTTTAGATGCAACAGTTGAAGAATTTGTAAACACACGCCCTGGGCAGACTCCCTCCCTCCCTCCCTGAGGGCGGGGAGTGAGGGGGGGGGATCGAAGGTCAAGCATGACCCGGATGACCGCGTTGACCGCTTCACCGCTGACGAGCTACAGACCCTGATGACGTCATTCAGGGCGTGAGATGTTGCCCAGATTCCAAGTCGAGATGGTTGATTTAACCACAGCCAATAAAGAATAATAGCAACTCAGTGCGCCGACTTTGATCTACAGTGTGGACCATAAAGTGCGGACATTAAGAAAGGCTTGCGCTACCGTGCATTCCAAACAGTACGGGTCACTCTCGGCCGTGCTGTATACAACATTACATTTAGTCAGCGAGTGCGTGTATTATGTGATACGTTGTTTATTGGTGTAAGATGTATGCACTTCTTTACTGGAAAATATACATGATTGAACCTACTTCCACCGCGGATAACTGATTCAGATGTGAATAAGACAGAGCATCTAACGTCAGTTATTTCAAGTACAGAAAGTTAACACACAATATTAAAGTGGGACGCAAACGAAGCGCACGCTTGAAAACGTAGTATTAATATAAACGTAGTTTATGTTAATTAAATTTGTGCCTCCTGGAATTTAAAACAGGTTTTGCCTTCTGCTTCAAAAAGTTATATTTCTGTGCAAAATTATAATAATTTTGCTTCCAGAAGTTACTGATAGCATTTTTCAAAACAAACCGAAACCTGTCAGCAGTTCCGTTATCTTATTTAGAGACCTGCAAGTGGCAAAACAGATTTATTAGGTTTATGATCCAATTAGAAATATAGTCCTGACAGATAGTGGTTATAAATCTCAAAGCTTATAACCATTTTGATTACAGCGTGGTTATTAAGTAAGTGACTGGGAGTAAGTGATCGGATTACAGGATCAGCGATACAGTGTATGACTAGACTTATAGGCCTGGACCAGGGGCCAATCGAGGCCTGGGCCAGAGGCCACTGAGGCCCGGACCAGGGGCCACTGAGGCCTGGACCAGGGCCATCGAGCGCTGGAATAGGCCCCCGAGGCCTGACCAGGGGTCTCCGAGGCCTAAATCAGCTAGGGACCATTGAGGTCTGGGCCAGAGCCCACCGAGGCCTGGGCCAGGGGCCACCGAGGCCTGGGTGAAGTGCCTCGTGAGGTCAGAACTAGAGGCCACCAAGGCCCCATGGGCGGTGCTGAATCGAGGCGCTGGGTTCCTTTGACCAGTGCCTGGCCAGGACTGGAGCACTTAGATGATATATCAAGGACCAGGGCCTGATCCATGATTTTGACTCGGGAGAGTGCTATAGGGGTCGATTTCTCACCCCCCCCCCTCCAATCCTCAGGGGTGACTAGATAGAGCCCTGTCTAGTGCCCTGGTCGTCCGGGTTGTAAAAAGAAAGATCGCAAACGTTTTTGGCCCAACGTTTTGAGACTTTTAGAGACTTTTCAAGAAATTCAAAAATGTCTTTGATTCCACCGACTCTTGATACATTAAGGTTACATTTAGTTTTTACCTATAAGTTTCATATTTTTAACGATGCAATAAATACATTAATGTTTTTGTTTGTACATACGTTAATTGGTAATACATACTGATTTCATTCCTTGTTTGGAACTCGATAATGTAGAAAGTTTCAACGATTACAAAATTCTCGGTCATAGAAACACACGCACACGCACGCATAGCAGTGGCGTAGCCAGGGGGGGGGGCCGAGGGGGCCGCGGCCCCCCCCCCAAT
>JAQFYQ010004222.1:0-10050 GCA_034694885.1 Buchholzia appendiculata | reverse complement strand
AGTAAGTACGCTGGGCCCGGCCCTGGCGCCTCGACCTGTTGGCAGTTTTGGCCCTAGCTACTCAATATGTGAACTTCTTTGTGCCTAGATTCCTCATGCATGGGCAGTGACTCCTTATTGATGGGCTTTGAATGGTCGGGTTGTAGATGACCTATCTTTGGTCTTGAAGACTATCTTAAGAGTTGATAAAATATCTACTTACTCAATGTTAATTACGATCAAAGTAGGCTATCACTCCACCCCAACCTTGCACTAAATATTTATGATGAAGGTGATGATGACGACGAGGTGATTCATGATAGGTTTATAGATATTATAATTCTTGCTTTTCAGTCGTTTCTATAAATTTACTTGCGGTGATGTGAAGTAAGCGTGACCGCGGTGGAGGACAGTTTCTCTATACTTGACTTTGTGATTTTTCTCTGCTAGTGTATCAAGGGCTGTGTCATGTATATGGCCGTGTCATGTATATGGCTGTGTCATGTATATGGCTGTGTCATGTATATGGCTGTGTTATGTGTGTGTGGCTGTGCGACTATATGGCGATGTAGTTGTCGATGTTGCATGTGGAGCAGCATTGTTTGAACTAGGTAGAAGAAAGAAATTGAAGCTTGCCTGAGACAAAGCCAGAGCTAGGTGTGAAGGCAACCAGTCGCTTTGTATTCTTTGCTATAACTATTATTCATTGCTGTGGTCGTAGCGAGCGACGTGTTTATACACTGGTATATAGAAAACGCGCTTGATACACTATGACGTTATACTGCGTATAACTATCTCCATCATAACGATCATATGCCAAAGTGAAACTGCTAAAGATGGTTATACGGCTTGTTATAAGTTAGCTGCAGCCTTGGCTAGAACTGATGAATTCTGAGATGTAGTAATGTCTACGCAGAGCACATGCGTATTTAATAATTACTCGTATTTACTTGCTAAATGTGCAAATGAAAAGGAAAGCGGAGGACCGTGAGTTGTGGAGGAAATGGATACCAGGGACCTGCCTTCCGGCAGAGCTCTAATGATGATGACTTCCTACATACATGCGTATTTAATAATTACTTGTATTTACTTGCTAAATACATGCGTATTTAATAATTACTTGTATTTACTTGCTAAATACATGCGTATTTAATACTTACTTGTATTTACTTGCTAAATACATGCATATTTAATAATTACTCGTATTTACTTGCTAAATACATTCGTATTTAAGTATAAGGTGATACTGCTGTATATTGTGCTGCATAGTTTGTATATAGATAAACATGTATAACATCTCTCACTAGTTGTTATAATGATGTGCTGTTGATTTGCTGTCGCTGTGTAGTTTGCGCTTGTTCTGCCTTTGAACTCATTGAAATACCTCAGTGTTGGCAGTATTGTATATCCATCATACCATTCGTTATGTGCATTGAAAGTACGCTGTCAAAATTACTGCTACTGCTGAAAAGTTGTCAATATTTGCGCCAATATTTAGATTCTAATTTATATATTTATGCGCAAACTGTCTTATATGCTTGCCTACATAATTTGATATCGGCTAGAAAACTTTTCATGCCTTTATAAAATATTTCGCTACCTTCGTCGTCGTTATCATCGGTTTAGGTCCGTTTGTTTCTATAGGCATGAAGTACCAATCATAAATTGTTGATAAATTTCCTCTGGAGAGCACACTATTTGCTATTTATGGTAATGTTTTAAGATCATGTGAAATTTCTGACCCCAACTGCTCTGCATTAAAACACTCTGCTTTGCACTTATAGAGAGCCCATTGTTGATGATCTAATTACACAATGCGACCCACTAGCTCAGATAAAGACATTAATTTTACATCTTATTCTATTTGAATCCCTTTAACTATTGTGTCCTTCTGTTGGACTATTTCATTGCAAGAGTTGTCGAGAGCTCTTCTTCATGTTTGTTTCCACATCATATATCGTGTGCACGGCTGAATTTAACGGGGATGTTTAACGAGTTCCAACCCGGAAACAATATTTGTTGTAAATTAATGTATTTTTCCTTCATATCCACTCCACCCTTCATTCATCAGAGAAATTATCCGTATTCAAATCCCGAAACGAAATTCATCTTAGAATAAATTGTCTAAGAATGGAAACCAATGCATCACAGCTTGCCGGTGTGACACCGGCACTCGGTTGCATTGTAAAATAAACTCAATTTAATGGATAAAATAATTTAGAAAAGGGTCCCAATAACCTTTGTTTTGACATGAATGTAAAGTCTAGAAAAGTAGATTTGTATAAGTAGTGTTTGTACAATTGATAGATAACCAATTTTTAAATATTATGTAATTTAATTAATACTTTCAGATTAATTTGTCAATACTAAAAAGACTCTTATCACAAGTTTGAATGTGATAGTTATTAAAAAACTTGATTGAAGGCAATCGTACAAGTTGCCCCATCAGAGTTGTTTGTATCCTCCATTTAATTTCAGCAATGTTTAGTTCTCTGCAGAATTTGTTCAATTTTGAAATCTCATGTTATTGGCCTCTTACTGGTGTAACACGATAATCTTCACAAAAGTAACATTTGGTTTGTTTCTGTGTAAAAACAATCTGGTCACATTGTAATGTGCATTGTATTTAGTGGATCACGATGTAGCGCGGTTAGATTTTGCTCCAGTAAACTGTTTTATTGATATGGAATCATAAAATGATGGTTAACCGATTAGATTTGGGTCTGCATGTGCATATTTTGTTTGCTGCTTTTATCACGTTTGTAAACATGCGTGTTGTGATAATCTTAAACTTTATTCAATCATGTTTTTGTAACTTACAAACAATAAAACTTTGTTGTAGATTGTTTAAAGCCATTATACTTCTTGAATATCTCTATTTGGTTCGGTACACATCATTATTACCGAATTGCAACAGATGTTCGTCTGGCCTCTAGTTTCTGTATTGTATTTGTTTGTATCGTCTTTGTCATTTAATCGTCTGTATTTTGTGCAAGTCGATGTAGAATGCTATCGTGGTGCTGTTCTACGTAGGTAATAATATTTCTCTCGTTCTTATTGTGATATTAACTAGTTCAAGTATTGCTTCAGTGAATTAAACATTGGTTATTTATATCGTCATTGTTTTTGTCCGACTTGCTGGTTGATAAGTTAGTGTATTTTGAACTTGCTTATCCAGTGTTGCGTCTATTATCTGTACATGCAGATAATTAAATTAATAAAAATTTCAATAGTAATCTATTTTTTCTTCATCTATATTATGGGCAAAACTATTGCGTCCTAGAACAAAGTATAAGTTGGAAAAGCCATCGAATTAATAAGCTTATTCAGCACCAGTTCCACGTAAATAAGGGTTAGACGTTTCCAACAATGGCTCTTTTCCACAAATCACCCGTCGTTCTTCTCCCAACATCAATCTCTTCATATCCAGACGCACACATAGTCCAAGTGCTTCTATCTCTGAAAACAGACTTGGATGAAGTGTTGATTAGGAGCAGAGCAAGCAGATAATGACACCATGATTTGGTTCTAAAAAGTTTTAACCATTACCAACAAGAAACCATGCTATGCATTGAGAAAAAACACTCGACTTGTGTTTGCATTTTTTACACTATATAGTACAGTATTAACACCACAGGCTAGACTTTATTTCACTTTAATGACCAATCTGATGACAAACATACAAATTCAATATATTCAACAAATGCAAACGATTTCAATCCATGTTCTTGTTCTTTTGAAGCAGCAATACATACAATTTCTAAACAAAAGTAATACGAATTCGTCGCCGGCGATACGGGGACACAATGCATGTGTCGATACATCATAACTTAATCTCACAAAGCAACTTCACCGCAGTACAATAACAATTATAAACAACGCATAGGGACAATGTGCTGGATTCCATGCACTGGATTCCACGTACTGGATTCCATGTACTGGATTCCATGTGCTGGATTCCATGTACTGGATTCCATGTACTGGATTCCATGTACTGGATTCCACGCACTGGATTCCATGTGCTGGATTCCATGTGCTGGATTCCACTGGATTCATCCAAGGGTCTCGATCGTCTGCTCGATTCAGCGTACAGAGACTTGAAAATGTAATGACGTGCTCAATTTAACAGTCGGCAACACAAAATCTATTGATTTGAACCAATTGTGACAAAGTGACTGTACACTAATCTGTTTGCATAAATTCTTGTGATCCGCACAATAAATTCTTGTAATAGCAGGATTTAACGCCATGGTAGCTGACCAACTTTACCCCCAAGTTAAAGTTGAGGAGAGGACAACGGAAATTTGCCGGTGTCCCACCGGCAATAGCCTGGGTAAATGTGCCCGGGTAAACCTACTGCTCGTTACACTACTACATATGCAGAAGTATAACCATGCAACAATACTAGCAAAGCATTCGGTAACAACACAACGACAAAACACTGAGCTTAACAAACTTCAATTTACAAACGCCTACAGACGGATCACCCTGGCGCCTCGGGGGGGAGGAGGGGGAAATAAATTCCCTCAACATAAATGTTGACCTTTCAAAATATTTGAACTTAATATTTGGCAAACGTTATTTAATAGTGAATTTTATCAATAAAACATCAGATTACGGCAGACAGTAGTAAAAAAACATCTGCTGAATGAAATTTAAGGATGTGAAAGAAATCACTCCATTCACCCGTTCAACACAGGATTGGATGTGGTGTCGATAAAGCCAAGATCAATTTGATTCACAGCCCACACTCTCCAATTCCAGTACTCATAATTATAATCAAATTATAACAAAAATTACTCAATAATTAATTTACAATTCATTGCCATGTCCGAACCATGTTTAATTTGTGAAAATTAAAAATAACCATCACAAACATTGAAGAGATATTCTTCTAACTACTATTCTGTTATATCGTGGTAGACGAGCTCAAGAATACTGAAGAAGCGAGGAGGTGACTTATACAAGAGAAATAGTTTAATAACATTTTATGTAAAGCTCTGAGCCATGTACTCAAAACTTTCAACATATTTACTCAGTCCAGGTAAATAACTCATCATTCTAACACAGTAAGACTGAAGAGCATAATTTACAAGAAAATTTATAAAGGTTCATACATAATTATGCAACACTGTTTTATTAGTGCTTAGATTATTATGTTGAAACGTATTGGCAACGTATTATGTACACACAGCATTTGCAATCATGCCAAACACATTTCTGCAAAAAGACATTTAATGTTAGCAGCTGCTTGGAAAATGATATGGAAGGAAATTAATATATTATTCAATACCTGCTGTAGCCAATAACATGAAGCTGATTTACACTTACAATATGCAACTGAATCGTCATACTATGCTCGCTTATTCAATTTTTATTAATGTTATTTTAACAAATTAAATTTTTACCGAAAAGTAATTGTATCCTCTAACTCCATTACAGACAAGGTGTGGGAGAAATATCCATCCACAACACTAATCCCATCCCCCAACTCTATTACATAAAAGGCATGGGAGAAACATCTAATCCACAAGAGTTTGGAAAAATGCGTTGCTTATTATACTAGAGGGTAATTCTTTGCAAGAAATTGTCTTGGATCTCACAAATACACCATTGTTGGAAGTAAAGTGAGCTTGATATGAAGGACATAGCAAGTATTTCTCGACACATCGATGCCAGTAGTCACATACAACTGCCAAGTAGATGCAAAGATACTTCTGGGCAAGAAGCGCAGAGCTTTGCGTCAGCGAAAGGTTCGAAAGCGGCAGTGCAATGATTTATTGCGTGGTAACAATGCTGTGATAGATACAGACGGGAGAGAGAGACAGCATGTAGTCAGTAGTACTACTTTCAAGTAGCCAGCTTGGCTGTATCGTTGCCAGCTCTTAAGTCAACAACTGTGTATCAAACACATGGCATGAAGGAAGCTAGCAAAGACCTCAGAGACCCTTCCAAACTTGGAAGGCATCAGATTTTCTGTACTATACACAGACCAGCAATGCTACTTGCAAGGATGTGTCATGAGAGCAACAGATTATTTTCAAGAGGTTACGAGGTAGGTGTCCCACGCAAGTCAAGACATTGGTTGCAAGAGTTGGGTGGGAAGGGGGAGTGGGGGGGAGATAATCACATGTCCTGGCCAGAACTTAGTATAATCACTGGTATAAACTATTAGTCAAAAAGAGAACTAAAAACAACTGCATCTATTCAAAACAATTCACTCTTTATTCTGATAAACAAAACAAACGAAATAAAATATTATTCCCAATTTATGTTTATGCTATCATCTCGCACAAAATGTCCAAAGCTATTTTATTTACATCCGATTAATGATCACCTATTGTTATGCGCATAAAATTGTTCTGGAATAAAATTTATCTGCCAAGAATCATGCTTAGAGAAGTGACCAAATAACATGCAGGTTATTTGGCCGCTTCAAGTAATGGAGGGCAAAAAGTAACCAGTTTTTGTAATGTTTTACAGCAACTACAGCAGAAAAACTATAAACAGTAATATGAAAGTTAATCACTCAAAAATTAATCGATGTAACAAAAAAAACGAAAAAAAACGAGAGTAATAAAAAAAACAATATGCCTAAATCAAAATTTCAATTTACAATTTATCCGACAGTGAGAACTAAAAGCCACGAATCAATCAAGAAGAATCACATATCACATATTGAATCTAAAAACTCAGAAATTGTAAGTCACACCTGTCGACAGATTCCATGACTTCACACTGACTACATAACCATCATATCTCCCGCCTTGCATGAATTACACTGAATCAAACTCAGATTATTATTTTCAATCCGCGTTGTTCTCTCGATAGATTTGTCAAACCGCACCCTTGTGCCTCAAGTACTCGATTATTTCACAATCTTTAGTCAACAGAACAAACAAGTCCTACTTCAATAATTATAACTTAATTAAACCCTGTAACAAATACAACAATCATTATGCTTTGCTTAAAGTAAAGAATGATAGTCAATATTGTAGTAGGATTCAGTACAGAAGAGATAGCTAATCATATAGCTTGGAAGAGTGCATGCTTAATACTTAGCATTAGTGCACATAGTTTAACTATTTGCATATATACAAAGTGATCATTACCACTGATTTTATTAAATGTTCAATTTACGACCAAACTGCGGAAAGTTACTATTGATAAACTATTGCGGAAATGTTAGACACACACAAACGCACAGCACGTTTAACTAGATGGCATTAGTATACACTACGATTGACAATGAAGAAAGCACATGTGTGCGCGAACGCCGCCGCCGCGCTTGGAATCAACGAATACTAAAAGTTTAGTAAGTTTGATTGATGTTCTCCGAGCTCGCCGTCCGTCCGCTTAAAATCGACAATCTTACTCTTCCGTCAGTATTGTCCTGTACACACATGCAACGTAATCATTATTCACTAAAGAAAACAGGCTTAAAGCACTTACAACATCAGATCAAAAATTACATAAGAATCAAAATTCTAACTCTTTGGACAAAACAGTATCAAGTCTTAATTTCTTAAACTTTTCCTTCATTCAAGAATCATCATGACATATATGATTGGTCGTTCGCACCCATATTATTGCGTACAACAATGTATCATGTATCAACATATCGTATTATCAACACAATGTATTCGTATTATCAACACAATATATTCGTATTATCAACACAATGTATTCGTATTATCAACATAACGCATTAGTAATTATCAACATAACGTATTCATATTATCAACATGATGTATTCGTATTATCAACATCATGTATTCGTATAACATGCAATAGTTTAGCACAGGGCAGTTTCATTGCAGAGAGTCTGTCATTATGTGCCACACATGACGCGGCCTGACAAACATGAATGTAGCATGATGCAAAACTCAATGCATACGATAAAAACAACAACATCTATTTCACACTTTAATAAAGCTGCAAGAAGTAAAGAGTGCTTATGCTACATGTTATATTTTATATTGTCATTAACTAGTAGGTTGAATTCCAGAACTTAAAATGTCCACCATCTAATTTCCGGTTGCCAGGAATAAAAATTTACTTCCAACTTAGCTTCCAAAACCTGCAGATGCTCATAAAACCACCCCACTGTCCGGTATTCCAAATTATGTTTAGTACACTAAGAAAAACTAGAATTAAAAGCTAACAAACTAATAATAAAACCCTCTTAATCAAGTCAATATGTACATATTATAATAACAGATCAAATGACAGACTTACAGCATTGACAGCGTTGTTTAACATCGACATGGAGCTAGCTCGCTTCATGCTGAAAACACAAGACAACAACAGCAAGTATATTCAACACTGGACTCTAAAGAACACAACGCCAAGTATTGGAGCTGCAGCACATGTTAGCATGAACATGGACTACAGAAACAACAAACATGCAAGAGAAGAAATACCAATCTTGCAGGACTAATAAGATTAAAAACTATATCTACAAAACTTCACTGAAAAAGTTATTTAATTATATTCTTAAAAATAAAAGTCAATCATTTCACCTTGGAATGTCAGGCGAAGGTACATGCAAAGAAAATACAGCATAACCATACACATATAAACTACAATTATGCTATCATGTTAAAATGGATGTTCACCGATTCAAAAACGTCATGAGTGGACAAATTTCTGATTTTTCTGCCAAACAGCACATCATCACCCGTTTGTAGTCTACTATTCGCCTGCGTGCATAGTAGACCACAAACCCGCATAGTAGACGGTGAGCGCGGGTATAGACTTAAATACTGTCCTTGAGGGCTCACTACGACTGGGTTTTTATGACTGCATGTCCTTGCTGACGTCAATTCTGGGACATCCGTACTGGGAATTGGTGAAATCCCTTCCTCAGAAAAAGTTATTCTGCTCTTTGATCTGGTAGTGGCGGTAAGCGTAAGCTAACCCCACCACAATGGCACAACCAAAGAGCAGCTGGTCCACACTCGTGCTATGGCTCTGATGAGACAACTATCACCAAGTCACCTCTTTATGACATGCATTTTATCGGGCTGTGCAGTGGCAGTATTCTCACTTTCCACTTACCATAGGGAAGACATGCAAGCAAGCAAGTACATGCAAGTTATATTAATCCTTTTTGGTATAAAAGTTTTTCTCACTAACATAGATCATGTATGATGTTATGCTCTGAAAGTAATTTCAATAAAAACCCTACACAATACAAAACCCAAACGAACATATAATGATAAACTTAAAAACGGATAAATATAATAATTCTATGATACAGAAAAAGTAAAACTAAAGTGCAGCTGCTACAATAATTGATACAAATGTGCTCTATACTTATCAAAGGAAAACTCCTTATTCATTAAGACACAGAAACACATTCAACTGAATTCCATAACCCTACACTGTTGGTAAATACACAGACATATTATTTCACTAAAGTTACAAAATGAGCATGAGTAAACAACGAACAATACGATTACAATCTAAAAATAGCAAATATTGAATTGTATTCAAATATCGACTATATTTATAAACAGAACTTGAAGCTTTCATCACACACGCTGGCTTCACAGGGGTAAGAGTGTAGCAGCAAAAAAAACTTGTGCTTTGCATATTAAAGTAATTATATCGTAGGGGCATAGGCACCGTGGACCTTGCAGAAGAAACAATGAACATTTAGTGATAACATATTTAAAAAATTCGCTAGACACAAGCAGTCCAGTTAATAAATATAGGGTGAGGACAAAGCTCTTCTTTCTCTTCTTCATCAGGAACAATTTCTCTTGAACAGAACAGGTTCCAACAGCTGTATGCTAATTTCTATATGGATGGTGATTTCTGCATCCAAAATAGGGTCTGCATTGGAGGGAGGGGGGGGGGTGGTAAGAGGAATCATACCATACCATAGCATTCAGGTGGTACGAGTCATAGATACCACTCTGTCCAACTAAGAATTTTAGGTTTCCTTACAGTTTAGTACAATGCATGGGACCATAGATACCATAGGTATCGCTCGTTTAGGGTTGCTGGTCCTGTTGCCTGGAACTCGCTTCCAACTGAACTTAGGCTCGAGTCATCCAAAGCTTC
>JAQFYQ010004221.1:0-10050 GCA_034694885.1 Buchholzia appendiculata | reverse complement strand
TGCGGAGCAAATCCGTCGGATAATTTATTCAGAATCATTGTGATCCTAAGGATACTTGAGCTGAATTCTTAAGAGAGAACCGGGAACCAGCTCTTACCTTGTTTTCACATTGGGATGATCTTGTTTTGGTGCTTTGCGGATGACGTAGAACTAGTCTCTATTGTAAAGCATTGTTAATTAATTAAACTCATATTATATTTAAAAGTGTTGTGTAGCATATCGATATTGTAATTGTTATAATGAATGAAAGCACTTTGCTGGAAAACAGGTCTTAACGATAGCAAGTTACCGTGTCTCCCTACGAATCCATTATAGGCATGAGGTGAGTGCAGGTGGATTCCCGTTGCCTTTCTTGGAGATCATTTACATTTAAGCGACCTACTGAAGCTTACTCATATTAACGCCATTGTAGTGGATTGTTTTATCACTTTACTTTTACGTCTTAAATGCATTCGCTTCATGCTAACTTGCTTAGGTTATATTTTGACATTATTTAACATGTATTTTATATACGAACCTATGATCCGGTTTATTAGAAATGTTTTATGCTTGCGACTGATATTTATGCATGAAGAAAAACAGTTTGGGTTTTTAGTGTAGTAGTTGAGTTTTGTTACTTTAATTAGTTCTTTCTATTTGTTAGCTTTATTTGCACTTCGGAGCCGTTGCTCACACGCCTTGACATTGGTGCCTTGACCTTGCTGACATATGACCTTGCTGATTAACAACAGTCTATTGGTGGTCCAGAGTCGATGATTGTACTGAAGGCATTCACAGTTTTGTATCTCCATCTCCACTAGCGAATCAGAATTGCAGGCCGATTAAGTAGCGTCATTCTCGACTAACGATCAACATTTGGGCACCACTTTCTCAAGATCTGAACCCACCTAACTCCACCCTGTGCAGCATACTAAAGGATAAGTTATTCAACGTATAGAAATGCTCAAGAATAGAAGGTTCCACTGTTCGTCTTGTCAACAGAATAATTATGTTCAGGTATGCATACATAGTACACATATGTATATGTATGTACAAGTATACATACATAGTATACAGACTAGTTTGAATTATGTATTGTATATGTATTGATATGTATATGTATATTTATACATACATTACAGACTATTTTCCTGCATACTCACTATAAACACAATATCAGGAGATATCCCTGCCTTTACGTCATACAGATCAATTACCGTGCAGAGCATTTAAGCATTCATAAACGATAGTAGAGTTTCGTTATTTAAATTATGTGTTTTTATGTTAGCTTTATTTGCTTCTCTTCGGGCTGTTAGCTTATACACATTGACATTGTAGGTCAATTTGCAAGCCGCGTGAGATGGTGGACATTGACGTTGTAGATTCTACACAATATCGAGTTTTAACTCTTTCCGTGTTTAGAACAACAAATTTATAAACCTATATAACTTATTTACTTCTATAGGCCTACTTAGAAATGAAATATATTACTAAATGTGTTATAAGTATATGTAATGAAATAACAGCTAAATAAAAAAAAATTATATATAAAGATTCTATAACATTCATTCGTTTTCTCATTATTTAATTACTGGTAAATTGATAAAATACGCAACCAAAATGATAATTAGGCCTACAAATAAATGCTAGATTAATTACTTATGTAAGCAATACTTGTATACAAATTACAATTAAATACAAACAGGTTTTTTTTCTGCAAGAAATAAACCTACCCATTAAATTGACGATTTCATAAATGCTTTATCCGCTTAGCGAAATCATTTTAAGATTTAGACATGATGAATATCGTTCAAATATAAATAAAATAAATGCAAGGAGTTACTCTTAATTAGGTGTTCCAATTGAAAATGCTTCAATATCTCAGTACGGTTCGTGGCAAAAAGAAGTATTTTTTCTACAATGAACATACAGTCTATCGCGGGAGAATGAAACATTATACAATATTATACTAAATTCATTGTGGCACAAAAAGAGTAGCACAATTCAATGGTTACAGTAGTATGGCCAATGGTTTAGAATTGCCTGAAATGTATGTTATAACAAATAGTATTTGTTCTGCATGGTTCCCTGTATGACTCCCAGTTTGTGTCTGTCAAGTTTGTGTCTGCCCAGATCTGAGCTTCACAGGACTCTAGCACTGAGGAGGCAGCGACATGAAAACACCTTTTTCAATTAAATCAAACCGTATAAAGCAAAAATAAAAACTGCAGCGTACAGAAAGTAATTATAATATCTGATCATATAAACAGCGATATTAACAAATAAATAAATAAATAAATTATATAAGTAAATTTCAAATAGAACTTTCAAACAATTATAGTTAAATAAATAAATATAAATATAGCATATTAGCACACAAACAACAACAACAAACCTGTGACAACAAATAAACACATTCAACAACGTTAAAATTTATTTGAGTAAATAAGCATAGTTATAGCTTTTTGCAAACTTCACAATAATAAACCTTACATTATCAATATCAAACAAACTTTACCAAAAATATATCAATCTGTTGAGTAATTGTACAATAAGTTGATCTATTAAACAATTATTATCAACTATGACCTTACAATATGAATGCAGATACCTCTGTATGGACATGCGATTGTAGGAAAGCATACATTAATCATACAAACAATCAGACATTACATTCAAGCATACAGAGAGTAATAAACAGTGTTAAAAAGCTCATATGCCTGTATTTACAAGCATTATGTAAACATTATGTAAACATTATGTATATTTGTATTTGGGCAAGTCTGTATTTTGCATGCTTATATGTATGAAGAGCAGCCAATAGCTCAGTTAGTTACATACTCGCCTCGTGTGCAAGAGATTATAGGTTCAAATCCAAGTCAGGTTGTGTTTGAGAAATTTGTGCACTCTGTTACCAAACAGTACGAGTTGGTACTAGCTGTAAAAGGTAAGGCAGTAATCTGACGTGCTTGCCTTGCACACCCGCCCAGGATTAAGTGAATATTGCACTACGTCCTATGCCGAGGGCCGCGGCAGGAGATAAGCGCCTGGCCATCTTCAATCTAGAAGACGCCTACTACTTTATCCTCCTTATATTATCTATGTTTGTGTGTATTTCTGTGAGGTATAATGTGGTGCATCATTTTTAATCTGTGCTACTTGGCTGCATCATTTTTAAAAAATCTCCCACTTATTTTCAAGGAAAACTTCGAATTAATGACATTACGGTGAACAATATTATCTTTTACTTGATATTCACATGATAAAATTTCTTTACCGAAGCTCCTTTAACTAACCACGAAGCATATTAACTAACCACTTTTGGACCTCTCTGTCCAACTAAAGGGATATAAATGTAAATCTAGTTTCCATGGACTGAGAAGAATCTAAACTTATCAATCAGCTACACATTAATCCCTGCCAAGCGCCTGCATACTTTACCACTTGCAATACTCAGTTGCACACATTTAGACAGAATGTAAGCAAAAACAAATACATGAGCTGAAATAAATAGCACAAACATTAATGCCAAGACTGATATGGTCCGGTCACTGCTAACTTTGGCTTGATCCACTTTGTCACGATGGAGTTCGTCGTGGCTGTGCAGATGTGGTTGACAGCTGCCCAGCGGAACTCGTCTGCGACCTTCACCTCGAGCGTGACCTTGTTTTCCATGTCCTCATCCGTGCTTGCCTTCATCTCTCCCTCTTCTTCATTCTCATCTGGGACCTGTTTTGTAATGTCCTCATTGATGTCCTCATCCTTGACAGCATCCACCTGATCTCTACTGGCACTACTAGTGACAGTCTGTACCCCAGCAGTGGTAGCACTCTGCCCGGCGGGTGATTTCTCCCCTGTACTTGCCTGTCTGCCGCGACCGTGTCGGGGATAATGAAGCTGGCGGTGTTGGTAGAACACCAGACCGATCCGGGTCGGGGTCAGCCGGTTTGGCTGCCGGACGGCGGTCGTCGAGCTGACTTCTCGCCTGGACACAAGGAACAGAACCGAGCCGTGGGTCAAGGCTATGGCGACTCCGCCCACTGAGTCACCGGCCAGGCTGTGTCGGTTGTTCGTGAATGTCACCTTACCGTTTGATGAACTTGCCGTTCCGATGGAGGTAGATGAATGAGGGAGTCGTTCTTGACATTCAGGGTCCTGTCTGGTGAGACCCACGTGAGGGGGTCCGTTCAGAGGAGTGGTTTGTGTCACGTGCTGGGGAGAGGACCAATCAGCAAGGTTGGACCTCGTTGATGAATCCTTGTCCTCGGTATCGGCACTGTGAAGCAGCTCGAGAAAGCTTTCTCGGTTACATGAAACAGGTTCGATCTCACACGTTTGGCTAATGTCTATGCTAGATATTGTTTGATTGGCTATAGTTGTATCGCCAGCTCTGTGACTGGACAACGCTGTCTCGGATAGTAGCTCCAATGGCGAACTGTACTGCACCTGATTGGCTATTGGTCTTACGTCACGATCAGTAGTTTCAGAAACCTGTGAACTTGCTGCACTTGCAGCGTGAGACTCCGGCACGAACTGAACAGGCTTAATCCGGACTTTCTTAATGGTCACTGTCGTTCGTTCAGTCGAAGCCGGTCGCTTTTTAATCGGCAAACTATTTGGATTACATTTCGCTAAGCTTTCATTGCTGCCTGAAATTATTCCGCTGTTCACGTTTGCAACAGTCAGTTTAGATTCGTCAACAGCAGCAGCAGTTTCAGCCACAGCTGATTTTCCACTGACGGTCTGTAATTGGCTGACAGCAGTCACGTTACCTAATGATGACGTCACAGCTGCGCTGCTGGAACTCGGCGTCTTCTGCTGCGCCGCGCGCTGAATGGACGCGCCGCGGTAGCTGTTGCGATGTCTATGCGAGTATGGCGCATCTCTCTCGCGCATCCACACGTCAAACGTTCTCCGTACTTCCAGCGAACCGGAGTCAATCTTAGCCTGTTGACCTTCCGAACTGTTCCACTCGTCCGACACGTCGACGGCGTAAAGTGGCAGGACCTGGTGTTGCTCGTCGTCCGAGACAGGCTCGACATCCTGCTGACCGGTAGACAGACGCCTGTCGTTGTGACTGGGCTTGAGAAGCGTGACGATCTGAAAGCATGCAACACATAGATCGATCATGAGATTATTTCAGTTTACACCATATTTTATATGAGCAAAAATGGTCAATGTGGATGCTAAGATGCTTTTTAGAATGAATTTCAGTTGTATTTTATGTAATAAAGTACTAACAGTTTTTACAACCTCATTCAAACTGTAGATAGTCATCTAATAGTTTATTCAATGAATTTTTTGTAGTAACAAGTTGAAGATTTAAAGAATCAATAATGACTGCAGTATGAACATGATCAATGTGTGGAAAGATCACCATGATCTTTGAAATGTTTACGAATTCAAATCCCGCTCTGGTTTATGAAGTATGAAGTGCAAAAACAAAGCTCACCACTTTCAATCGTTTTCACTTTCAAAATTGGGGTCATGTTTATCATTATTTGTGTTAATATTATCAAACTTTGCTTCAATCAAATCAGAAATGTCATATCACACTGATCGGTAGAGCTTAAACATTTTGTGCCTACTTATTATGATCAATCCTCTCCTAATTACGCAGGGAAATATTTCGGTGACGTCCATCTTACAGGTTTCTAGTGATAATTGTGGGAAATGTCAGTCTGGACGATGAATGACGATGATGAGAATGATTATTTATTATTACCATTTTTTACAGTGCTGTTATTACTGCTAGGCTAAGTCAAATGATAATACATGGACACATATTCATCAAAATTCAATTAACGGCTTAGCCTGAACATCAGGTAACTATGACTTGACGTCAAAGGGAACATGTTTTTCTTAGTGCCATCTATGGAGAGCTTAACCAACTTGTTAATATAAACATAGAGCTGGTTTAACGGCGTCAAGAAAAAGCACTTCACGCTGCCGTCTTCATGGTCAAAAGAAACGCCTGAGAAAAAACTGAACTATAGCTCTAATCCACATTTATTTGGTATTACAGTTATTGAAACGCATAGCTATCCTAGCCAGACGGATTAGATAAAAGCTTAATTATACCTCATTTGAGTTGTTCAAACAACTTCAAACAACTGAAACGAGGTTAAAGAATGCTCATAGCCTAGATGGCTTCCCAAGGAACCTTCTGTTCTTCGAGCGGCTAATAACATTTGCAAATGAACATTAATATATTTGCAAATGAACATTCCGGTACTGACCGTAGTGCAACCACTGTTGACATTGTTGACATCCTTATGCGAGTGTGTGCAGTAGTCCAGCTCTGCTGTCACTCCTGTCCAAGGCCGGCCGATACACGTCATCCATGACGGAATACTCATCTCTTCTTTCTCCAAAGAATCTTTTCCATCTCCACGCATCGTCGAGCTGTTGGTCACTGTGGATGTCCTGTGTGGGGTAGAAGTGGAAGAGGTGGAGGATGGATCCTGAGGTCGAGAGATGGTCGGCGGTGAAGGTCTGAAACCAAGGCGGCAATCACTTCCTTCGTTCTCCAGACATGTCTGTAAACAGAAAACAGAATACGAGTCCAGTCATGCAGGCCATTATATTGTCCAACATAAAGTAATTTTTGTGTAAATTAAATTAGCTATAAATATTGATCTAAGCTTGGAGAAGTATATATTGCATTTCTTCTCCAAGAAAAATATATATACAAATTCAATTATATGATTTCAAACAAGACTATTTAGCGTAGGAAAGAGATTGGAGCAAACCCAATAGCACAGTAACATTTTATGCTCGACTGCAATTTTCGTTACTTATTCGTGGTGGACAGTTGAAATCTGCAGCATTCGTTTTACATAGAATCTAATAGTCAATTAATTAATTAATTTTTAAATATTAATTTAATTGCAGTCAATTTAAGTAAACAGTAAATTAATTGCATTCAACAGAATTATAATAACTCCAATATTTAGTCATTGAGCTAGGTTCAATTGGACCTAATAAATGCCATACATAAAATACTCAACATGTGAAATAACTTAAATTGGCTATTTGACCTACACCATAAGCTTTTTAACAAAAATCTTAAAGTAGATTAGGTAAATAGTTTTAGGTTTATTAGGCAAATAAAAATGCACTAGTAAGTTCACAGTGACAGATGACATAATGATTTAATGTATCAGTACAAAATAAGCTCTACAAAATAGGATCAAACTCTCAGTAAACCCCTTCACACTTTTCAAACCTGATTTCGGTAAGCATCCGGTGCAGCCCATTTGAAAACGGCAGCTAGGTGAGTAGCTAATTTTTGAATATGATCTTCAAGGACTGCCTCCTACACAGTGTAATAAAGCATTAAGCATCAGATACTCCATACTTTAATAAACAAAAAAGCAAGCACTAGAAATGTACTTTACAACTAAATTATTCAACAGTGACTCCAGTTTCAACTTATATAGCTCCAGTTATATAAAACGTCCATTAATACTTCATTACACATTACATGATCATTCAATTATGGAAATTCATAGCATTACTTTTACAATGTAGTGCTGGAAAATTAGGCGCCATTTTTAATTCGTTAAAATTACAGAACCTAGATCCCGTTGATGATGATGATGATGATGATGATGATGATAATATGTATAATATATTAGAAAGTTCATGCCAACGTCATTTTGATACTTACATAAATCTGATTCTTGAGCCTAAACTTTCGTGGATTTGAGCTCTTCGCAAACTTGCACCCGCTGTAGAACATGCTCCAAGAGCAGCCGAAGCAAAACGATCCCCCTCCCTGAGAGGAATCCCACCCTTGGCAAGCGCATGTCTTACTACAAACACAAAATAGATAAGTTTGAATCTTTTTATTCATAAGTGAACCCTAACTTGACATTCTAAACAAATTATAACAACAGCAGTAAATGTAAGATAATTATGCTGACCAAGTGATTCACATAATATACCATACAAATATACCAACTGATTCATTTGAAATTATGGTGTCCAGGCTGATTCTATGAATATAATGAATTTGGAGAAATTACCAAGTTTAGTCAAGAGTAGATTCAACATTATAGACATTATTAAATGGTTATTTTTTGTAATGTATAATATTGTAATAAGTACTATAATTTTTTTATTAAAAATGTAGAATTACCTTTCGTTAATTCCACATCTTCGTTCTGTCTCAATGCCATGCTTGGGCAATGTCTGTGTCAGGCAATCGTATAATTGGTCGGCATCTGACGAAGCCACGCCCTCCCAAACGACCAGACCAATCACAATCACGGCCGTTGAGCAGTGATGGTCCTTGCGCTCGCGGACCAAACACAGGATCTTTTCTTTAGGTCCAGACCGACGCAGAACCTGTTTGTACCACATAAGCACGTCTATAGTGATTACTATAGGTAGTAACCATCATCATCGTCATCATCGTCATCATCGTCAACATCGTCAGCATCGTCAACATCGTCGTCATGATCATGCATCGATATCGTGATCATAATGATTATCTGTAAGCGAGCATGCAGTGTGATGGTAGACAAGTGAGCATGAATGAATGCAGTGATGATGGTCTGTAAGTGATCATGCAACAGTGATGATCTGCACGTGATGAGCATGCAGTGACGATAGTCTGTTTGAGCATGCAGAGATGATGGTCTGTAAGTGAGCATGCAGTGATGGTGGTTTGTAAGTGCGCATGCAGTGATGATAATTAGTGAGTGAGCACCCAGTGATGATATTCTGTGAGCAATCTTTACTTGGCTTGATAAACTTCATTTATTTTCCTGAACTACACAGAGAATGAACTTAACATGATCTCTGTCACACATTAGTATGAAATCATAGCGAGGTACCAAGCGTCATAAATATAAATTGCAAAAGAATCAAAATTTAATTTATTCAGCCATTCAAAAATTTCAAATAAAATTTCATAATTTTCCCCAAAGAGGAATTGTTCTAGTTGAGAAGCCTCGTTTTGACCTGTCAGTTGTCACTAACAACATTACTGAAGCTATGCTTTGAATGAACATGGACATAGTTATATTGCATATATTGTAGGTATAAAAGCTAGTAGACTTATGATTCTACATTTTACCACATATCAAATGCAATTCCAGATATCGCATTGGCAGTATTTAACTCGGCCATTTCATGTTTAATATTATATACATGCTTATTTTGCTTAATTATAATTTATAACCACACGGCACCCAGGTATTATGACCCACGTTGCTTAACGATATGCACGCTCTAAGAAAAAAAACATTTATTAGCTACAGAACACACAGCATTACAATTTAACTATATACACCATGCAACATACATTATTGTTGAAAAGAAACAGACTGTATCACTGACCCATTTCGCTAGAGGACAGCCCAAGGGCGTTTTGATTTCACGACCGGTGTATTTCAGCTTTTCGATTCGTAACGCTTCTGGGCCACCAGAAAGTTTTAACCTGAAAAGGAAAGTGTAAATAATCGATGAACCATCATTGAAAGATACTTGTTGATAAAAACAACACAACCTAAAAGCTAACGTTTCAAACAGTCTCAAATACGATTCTCAAATCAAGTATTTTTGCAAATGTATGTACGCATCACTTCTTCAGAAGTTAGAATTCTAAATTCACAATTAGTACTACTATAATAGAAATTGTCAGCTTTGATTGTTTATTGTTCAAGTGACATTTCAAATGTATTTTGCAACTGAAACTCATCAATATATGTTCTAAGCCTAACATCATACTACAGAATATATATTCTTAGTTGTAAAGTCAACAGCTTATTCAACCCTATCTTTACTTCCTTTCATTACTTCTAATATTAAGAGTTACAAATACACACAAATCTGCAAATTACACATATGCAGAAATTTGTATAAATTTGTACACTTCAATAATGAGCCTGGCAATTTAAAATAAGCTTAAAATTACAGATCAGTATTGACGGTATCTAGCGATAACATTAGAGCTATTCGTGTTTGTATTTACCTCATTGTAAAATGCAAGTAATTAATGACTGTTCAGTCTTTCAAATATATAAATGATAATTTATATATTTAAAAAAATATAAATGATAT
>JAQFYQ010004220.1:0-10051 GCA_034694885.1 Buchholzia appendiculata | reverse complement strand
TGATGGGAATTTTCTGATTTCAGTTTTGGAATCAGCAGGTCAGAATTAATAAAGAACACATAATTTCATACCAGGGGGAAAATACTTGTTGACCAGTGTAATCTTATCCTGGATATTGTTTACACTGATGCAGGCATATAAAAAAACATGATAGTGGCAACTTCCAGAAACAAATTAAGATAAACATCTGATGAAATAACACGGAACTAATGAATTGACAACAGCACCAAAAAACAAAGGTTCTCTTTGATTGCTGTAACATTGAAAGATTCATTGAATGAAATGAAATGTTTCGTTTCCAATAATGTTGCTATTTTGTAAAATTGTATGCATAATGTGTCACATGAACTCGGCCATTTAACAGTAATAGTCTTATGCAGTGCTGTAAATTAATCCCCCCCCCTGGTCAATTGACAATAGGTGACAATTCACGGCATGATTTGAGATTCAACGCAAGCACACAAGTCACTATCGGTCAAGCCCCAACTTGTAAGACATGACTTGCCAAGTCCCCCTTCTGTGCAGGAGTAATAACAATAACTACCGACGCTGACATTCTGTGTGAAACTTCTCTAATAATAGTAGTAGATAAAACTGTCGGCTGACGGCTCTTATCGCCTCAAGTGTTCCACACACCAGGCGATCAAGCCAGCAAATCAAAAGTGCTAATCACACCAAATCTTTCAGGATGGCCATCTGAGAAAAAGAAAGTTATTGCCTCTCGTTATAATGCTGAAATGAAATCATTCCAATTTGCTACATTGTTGACACGTTGGCCTCTGATAAACTATCATCATTGAATAAAGATTCAAACTCACCAACCACTCATCCTCTATTATTTTATTTAACCCCAAGTACTATGAAGCACGACCGTAGCCACATGTATTTATTTCGGGTTCAAACCCCCAAAATTTCTTTTTATTCTTACAATTTCTAATGTTTTGTGAAGACAAAATTGAAAATAAGGTCGTAAATTTTATTGGAATGCTCAAACCCCCTCCCCCCAATGAAAATTTTGAATAAAAGGTTGTCAACATTTCTTCTAAACCAAAAGCCCCCCAAATGAAATCCTGGCTACGGCCCTGCTATGAAGAACTTACCATGTGCACATGCTTAACAAACTCACAAAGATCATAGTTATAAAAACATGTGATACCTCTGTGGACGATATGAAAATAATCGTCGCACCACTTCTTGAATTTTGGGTAGTATGTCGGCTTGTGCGTGTCACAGGCTTCTTTCAACTTGCCATGAAAGTGTACTACATCCTGCGAATAGAAGAAATCAAACTATCAATATACCACCGTTACTGAACACAAGTTCTAGCAAGAGAATAAGCCATGCAAACCAAAGCATCATCACTCCATAGTGACCAAACACAAATAAAATTTGTCGAATAATTCAGCCCACTTATGCTCAAGAGGTGTTAATGAAATGCAAAGTAAAACAATAATTTCTCTTCTTGTTATAATAAAAGACAGCTACACCTTGGAGATGTCTATTTCAAGTAGCGTCTGATATATTAGTAAGAGTCTCCGCGTGTTGGCGGCTTACAAACAAGATAAACAAGCATACATACACACAGGCAAGCATACATACACACAGGCAAGCATACATACACACAGACAGATAAACATTATCCATTGGTGGCAGTATAGTAGCACTAATTATAGACGACAATCAACTTCCACATGGAGTAAAATGGAAGTAAAATGTAAATAGAGTAAGGAGTTCATACAGAACTCTACGTAACGGGAGTACGGTGTTCATACATAGCTCTATGTAAAGGGAGTATGGTGTTCATACAAAGCTCTACGTAAAGGGAGTATGGTATTCATACATAGCTCTATGTAAAGGGAGTATGGTGTTCATACATAGCTCTACGTAAAGGGAGAATGGTGTTTATACAAAGCTCTACATAAAGGGAGTATGGTGTTCATACATAGCTCTACGTAAAGGGAATATGGTGTTATACATAGCTCTACGTAAAGGGAGCATGGTGTTCATACAAAGCTCTACGTAAAGGGAGCATGGTGTTCATACAAAGCTCTATGTAAAAGGAGCATGGTGTTTATACAAAACTCTACGTAAAGGGAGAATGGTGTTCATAGTTCATACAAAGCTCTACGTAAAGGGAGAATGGTGTTTATACAAAGCTCTACGTAAAGGGAGTATGGTGTTCATACAAAGCTCTACGTAGAGGGAGTATGGTGTTCATATAAAGCTCTACGTAAAGGGAATATGGTGTTTATACAAAGCTCTACATAAAGGGAGTATGGTGTTCATACAAAGCTCTACATAAAGGGAGTATGGTGTTCGCATAGATCTCTACGTAAAGGAAGTATGACGTTCACACAGACCTCTGTGTGTAGGATATAAGGCGTCAAGTCCGTCCCACCTCCGAACCACCAGTGCTTGACACGGGTCTCTGGGTCAACGACCTCGAAGTAACGATAGTTGAAGTGCACTGTCGGGATGTGCGGATTGCGCTTAAATAAACAACATGCACAGCATCGTGCACTGCACAAATAAACAACACGCACAACATCATGCACTGCACAAATAAACAACACGCACAACATCATGCACTGCACAAATAAACAACACGCACAACATCGTGCACTGCACAAATAAACAACACGCAGAACATCATGCGCAATGCGCAAATATCACGCACACACATCAGCTTCCAGTCATTACTGCACATCAGCACTCATAAAAAATTCACTTTAATCATTCACTTAAATATAAACTGATTTAAATGGCAGCGGTCTGAGAGAGAGAGATATTGCATTCACTTGGGTCGAGGGTAATAATGCAACAAACAATATAGTGCAACAACATTGTCGTTCTTGCAGCAGGCCCTCACAACTGAAGTCTCCAGACAGACCTATATTTCAACTCTTCACTCGGACATACAATAATTGCTCTCCCAACTTTCTTTAGACGAAAATACTCGCTAACACAAATATCTATGGAAACTGAAATCATAACGAAAAGCTAGTAAAGCAAGATATGTGGAATACAATTAAACATCGCGAGCTCACCGGGTGAAGAACTGAGCTGATACCGGCAGCAAAAAACTCAAGCTTTCCCTCGGACAGACCTTTGTGCCTGTCAAAGAAACAACTGTTTACAACGTATGTCTTGTACGAAAGACAAATGAAACACAAAACAAAACAGAAACAAAACAGAGACATGAAACAGACATCAACATAAAGTATAAACTAGTGAGAGATAAATCTGTTAGTCAAACTGACAAAATTTTTAAGTTGCAAGTGGAACACACAAACCATTCTGCCTGAATGAACTGATAAACCACATAATTACTCAACTACCGATTACCGTTTAATCCGCACTAATCATATACTAATTGATTAACTCAAGCTTGCTCTGACAAACCTTTCTTTAATTAAAGATGCTTTAACAAAACTTTAAAACCCGATGAAAATACCTGTAAATTGGAAACATCCAGCATTGAAACAGGTCTGATCTGGAAACCTCATGCAAGAAAATGCTGACAATCACATTTATTTCTATTATTACTTTTATTCTCGGATTATAAAAAAGTTACACTATTAATATAGTCTCATGTATTTCCTTTTTATTATGGTTATTAATTGAAACAGTTGTGTAATATTCTGCCCTACCTGACCCTCATCTGTTGGGCCGCAGCCGAGGGAAGTACGCCAGTGACGACCGACACGTTGACTCCGGCCTTCTCAAAAACATGACCGTCTTGCATCACGCAAGTCACACCACCGCCTCCCTTTAATACACAGCAACGACATCTTTCCTTCTCAAACACATGACCGTCTTGCATCACGCAAGTCACACCACCGCCTCCCTTTAACACACAGCAACGTCATCTTTCCTTCTCAAACACATGACCGTCTTGCATCACGCAAGTCACGCCACCGCCTCCCTTTAACACACAGCAACGACATCTTTCCTTCTCAAACACATGACCATCTTGCATCACGCAAGTCACACCACCGCCTCCCTTTAACACACAGCAACGCCATCTTTCCTTCTCAAACACAAGACCATGTTGCATCACACAAGTCACGCCACAGCCTCCCTTTAATACACAGCAACGACATCTTTCCTTCTCTAACACATGACCGTCTTGCATCACACACGTCACACCACCGCCTCCCTTTAACACACAGCAACGTCATCAAATCTTTCCATCACAAACTAATTGCATAGCATGTACAGTCAAATTGATCAAACTCAATGCATACCTTCAGTTAGCTAGTAACAATGCATCTGATAAATAGAAGTGTGAACAAACAACATTGTACCTACTCAACTTTAATGATACCAACCAGTATAGATCTTCTTTATTAAATGCTACGCATTTCAAACAGAGAGTACAACACTGTGTCAGAAAAACATTTTTGAAGTAGCGATGGAATATAGCATTTAAGTAATGCGAGAGCTGCCTGGCCAAGCCAAGTGAAGTATGGCTTTATTCTAGACCCACAATGTCCCTCTATGTGTTTAACAAGGCGAACAGCGAGACGGCATCAAGAAGGGCATCCGGCTGTAAAACTTTGCTTCAATAAAAATCCAAAATCGCAAAATTCATGTTCTCTGCAGAATTACTTTTCAACAATATTCTCCTAATTATGGAGTTGAACATTTTGGTAATTTCCAACCCAATTAATGTTAATTTTATCAAATAAATATTAAAACCATTGTTAACTGTGGACAATGTCAGACTGGACGATAAATGATGATGATGATAATAAACTAATGAGAAAAAAGTGATATTACTAAGATAGTAAATCAGAAACATTTTGACTCCACTATAAGTTGCACGAATGATAGAAAGCATGTAATACATAATCACTACAGACAACATTCCAACAACTAAGATACTTTCAATTATTATCTACAGTAATCTCTTCGTTGTGATCAAACACCGACCTCCTTACGCTCCCAACGCTCCACCTTGAACTTCTCTTCTCTGTCAATCTTCTCTAGAGCTCGGCAAAGCTCTGCCTAAAGAAAGCAATCACACAGCTTCATCAGTCCCTTCTACTATAAATACTATAACTCAGAAATCCTACTCACTTGACATCAGTGGTCACTACTAAACAGATCTAGCACACAACCAGGACAGAGCAAGTCTTAACAGATGGGGCATGGCCGACAGTGACTTGTGTGAATACACTAAATCTCAAACCGTTTCCCACAGTGTTAATTCTTTCCAATGAGAAGTTTTCAAAACGTAGTTCTACAGTACTCGCTAGGGCGGCGTCGTGGTACTACCGGGATTTTTCTACTTCCGCTTAGCCCACTAATCTATAAATATTCGATTACCACTGATCTATAAATAGATTAATAGCCCACTGATCTATAAATAGACCAAAAAATTGACAAAAATCCCAGAAAGGGGCGGTGGAACACGTAGCCACCTAGCGAATACTAATTTTTACAAAACTTCCCATTGAACAGTTTCGGGGAGGTATTTCAGCACTGCACAAGGTAACACAATTGAACAGCTGGCTTCATATATCATTTGACGCATACAAAAACAACACCTAAATAAAATAAACTGAGAAATATCTATGGATGAAAATGAATGCACATAGTGACTATTAACATTTGTAGCTAATAAAGAAGAAGCTTGGTTAAAGAAGCTTCGTTGTCGTAGTCTCACATTGCATTGATTGATGAAGTTCACAAGCATCTGCTCATGTTGTTGCAGAGTAGCTAGAACATGAATTTTCTTGTCCTGCATTAACGTCAGACAGGCCATTCCATCATGACATGGTAACGTGCATAGGGGGCTCGTATCAGGAGCTTGGGGGAGCTTAGATCCCAAATGCTTGCAAAATAAAAATAAAATTTGATGCGTCGATAACTCCCATGCTCTTCAGAATTTTTGGCATGTGCGCCACTACATCCCGGCCGTCGGAAATTTAAAGCTCTAACTTAAAATGTCTGGCGCCGCCTATGGCAATGCGAGTAAACATTCCAATCGAGAGACAGGTGTGCCAGCTGATGGGAGCCGTGAAAGAATACAAGCAATCAAAGACCCGGGACAAAAAAAACATTATACTCAAAGATCTACCAACTCTTTGATTGGTCAACCATTTGATTGGTCAACTCTTTGATTGGACAATTCTTTGGTTCCCTGTACCAGGTCAGCAGATAACATGGCATGTAGAGTCTGGATAGACTGCTGCAGATCAGAGAATGAACACTAGAATTAATCACAGAATGATCATAAATTGACATCTAGTACTATGACAACATTTAGTAGAGGGCATTTTGCTTAGACTAAATGATATGTACAATAAGAACAAAAAGATGCCACGAACCTGGATTCTCATTATCATCAATTCCATCTTTGTCTTCATATCATCCCCAGTCTGAAATACAGTAAGATAACGCTCAGATGAATGACTTAGCAAACAAGAGTATAACGTATGACAGCTACACAGAATGATTAATAAGCAGTAGTAACCTGTAGTAATAGATAAAGTGTTGTTGACCCTGATCCTCTCTTTCCTAAAGAGATCCTAAAGAGAGGATCAGGAAGACCGAGGCAAAGCATGCTTCATGAAGTGATGGAGGGCAGGGAGAAACCATATGTGCAAATGAAAAGGAAAGCGGAGGACCGTGAGTTATGGAAAAGATGGATACCAGGGACCTGCCTTCCGGCAGAACACTAATGATGATGATGATGATGTTGACCCTGCAGAGCACTCCTGTACAGTGTCATCATCATCGTCATCACCATCATCATCGTCGTTATTTATCCTAAAACTTGGCGTTGTCAATAAATATAGCAACATGGCAACACTATAACATTTAGGATTTTTATCATTTAAAGTCTCACAGTCAGATGCCCTTCCTGATGTCAACACTCATTGCTCGCTTTGCTGATTACATGGAGGAACATGGTGGGCACGAAATATGGACATTCCAAATTACAAAGACACGTGCACGCACACACAAACAAAATGCACGCACTCTCATGCACTAACATAATGCATGCGCGCTCATGCACACACATACAAAATGTGCACGCACCCACACTTTCATGATAGTTCGCTACAGCACTCATTGAAGACCAATCTTTTTCAGAATGAATACGTCACTGTGTGCTACATTCAATATCGACGCATTTTTGTACTGTCAAAACTTTTCTTACACTGATTATGTCGTGTTAATCACGATAACATATTTCTTAACATATCTCGTCAATCATTACACTCTGGATCAATTGCAATGGGCCTGGTTCAAACCTTGCACACGTAGTAAATGTATGGTCAGCATTACAACTTTATGCCGTACAAACTCTAAACTAACCGTGCTTAATACGCTCACGTCCGTAATTGGTTCAGCCATGAAACTTGAAATCTCGACTTCTGTTGGTCGAGATGCTGCGACAACCTAGAAAAAAAAATCAGAAAACAAACTTCAACATGACAAAACGCGACATAACCACAATTAAAAAATCTCATAAATATATGTTTGAATTTTTAAATAGAGAGGATCGTATTACGACAAACAGGGGAGTTCACAAATAATGAGGGGGGGGGGGGAGTGTGTAACAAAAGTAGAGAATTCCATGTAGGGTAAACACATAACTGGAAGGTTGTAAGAATAACTGAGGATTGTATAAACTTAGAGTACATATCATTAACCGCACTAACAAAAATTTGTCAGAATCATAACAACATCCAATCTTGTCACATTATTAAAAATTTTCACATACATAATCAGTACAATTTTTCAACTTCATAGGCCTAACTTCAAAAGTGCCACAAAACTGCTTTCTTTTGAAAAGCGTGACGTTATATGACCATGACTAGTACAACGCTAACGCAATTCGATTCATGGCCTATATATCAGATTTAATATAATACATCAAATTATAATATTTAATACATAAAATGATGATAATAAAAATATGTAATATAATGTCACATACACTATGTCCATACTTGAACTGGACGGCTAGTCCACCTGCAACTGCCACACCACCCAACACAGTATATCTACAACAGAAATATTTTGGTCGCCTGTGTCACAAATTTTGGTCGCCTGCGTCACATGCAGTCGGGGATTTTTATCCCTAACTGCAGGCAACCAAATTTTGTGTCTCCTGCAGTCGGGGATTGCAGGTGATTAAAATTTGCGCAGACTCACATGGTATACTTTTTATCCCCTGCAGTCGGGGATAAAAATCCCCGACTGCTGGCAATAAAAATTTGCGCAGACTCTCATGGTATACTTTCTATCCCCTGCAATCGGGGATAATAATATCTAACTGCAGGGGGATAAAAGTATACCGTGTGAGTATGGCCTTAGCGTTGTGACAGGACACGGAGATCGAGGCGGAAGTAGACAAACTCGAATGGAGCGTGTTCCATAGGATACAAAGAGATTGGTATGGAGAGCAGAGTAGGAATATGACAGTGATTACGGCCCAAAGTCAGAATTTCATTTTTTTTTTTTTGGGGGGGGGGGGTATTTCCACAAAGTGTTTACATTTTTTCAAAATATTTATATGGGAGGGGAGAGCGCTAAGAGGACCTTTTTAAAAATGAAATGTCATAGACCATCATATGTAACATCTTTTTAAAAATTCATTATTTTTGAGGTTCTGACTCGCAACCCCCCCCCCTCTTCCATATATAGCCCTACCATGATTCACAGAAATGTGGGATTATTGTAAAAACCAAAACTTTGCTGACAAATAAAAGCTGATGTTAATCAATGATGATGATGAATGATGATCTTATTATATTGTACATATAATTCTAATCTAGTTTGTAGAATCATTACCTTAATTAGCAAATAATGTAATAAATCTATAGGCTACATAACAATCAATATCAATGCAATTCACATTCAAATATATGCATGATTAAAACTACAGCAAACCTACCTGACAATTCCATGTCTGTGGGAAAGCTGATAGGCTGAAAGACTACCCAATGATCTCGCTGCACTTCTCAGTGCAGTTGACATGGACCGCATTGCTAGAACCATCCTGTAGGACTCACTAGCTGCAGAAAAGTATCAACAATTCTTTCGATATCCTGTTCAATGGTACTATATTTCATTCACAGCTCTATCATGCTTGAACAAGTAATACATGCGACAGTTAAATTCATGCCTATTATTACAATGAAATCACAGAATGAAAGTTTAAGCCAGTGTTGAACTCAACAAAACACATCTAGTGATGGTGCAGACAGTGATGACGGTCTGTAAGTGAGCATACACTGATAATGGTCTGCAACGAGTATGCAGTGGTCATAGTCTGTAAGTGAGCATGCAGTGATGATGGTCTGCAAGTGAGCATGCAGTGATGATGGTCTGTAAGTGAGCATGCAGTCCTAACGGTCTGCATATGAGCAAGCACCAAGCAGTGATGATGGTCTGCAAGTGAGCATGTAGTGATGATGGTCTGTAAGTGAGCATGCAGTGATGATGGTCTGTAAGTGAGCTTGCAGTGATGATGGTCTGTAAGTGAGCATGCAGTCCTAATGGTCTGCATATGAGCAAGCAGTGATCATAGTCTCTAAAAGAGCACGCAGTGATGATGATCCTCAAGTGAGCATGCAGTGACAATGGTCTGTAACTAAGCTGGCAGTCATGATGGTTTGTGAGTGAGCATGCAGTGATGGCCTGCAAGTGAGCAACGAGCATGCAGTGACGATGGTCTGTAAAAGAGCATGCAGTGATGATGGTCTGCAAGTGAGCATACATTGATAATGGTCTGTAAGTGAGCATGCAGTGATGATGGTCTGCAAGTGAGCATGCACTGATAATGGTCTGTAAGTGAGCTTGCAGTGATGATGGTCTGTAAGTGAGCATGCAGTGACGATGGTTTTTAAGTGCGCATGCAGTGATGATGGTCTGTAAGTGAGCATGCAGTGATGATGGTCTGTAAGTGAACATGCAGTGATGATGGTATGTAAGTGAACATGCAGTGATGATGGTCTGTAAGTGAACATGCAGTGATGATGGTATGTAAGTGCGCATGCAGTGATGATGGTATGTAAGTGCGCATGCAGTG
>JAQFYQ010004219.1:0-10051 GCA_034694885.1 Buchholzia appendiculata | reverse complement strand
TTATGGTTTGCCTTGCATGGATGACTTGGACTTGCGCCAAGCCTCGTCAACGCCAAGATCACCTGAAGGTCAACCCATGATGATGATGATGATGATGATGATGATGATGATGATGATAATGATGATGATGTATTACACATTTCAATGAAAATAAATGTATACTCTGAGGTCTTCCAGGCAACCCAAATATTGTGCCCATAATATACATTAAATACAGTAATCAAAAAAGGTCCTATATCTCGGAAAACTTATTTATTTTGAACTCTAGGCTCATACAACGTTTCAGTGCTTTCTTATCTCTCATAATTACCCCCTGCTGGCCGCATAACAAAGAAATGAAGTGTGCGAAAGCCTTAATTTAATAATATGCACCTCTATTGTTTCGAAAGTTTGAGAAATACTGCGTTATAACAGAACGCTTGTAAATGGACGCACAAAATTGTTCAAACATTTATATATCCACACTGGACCATGGATTTGCGTCTAGTGTTCAGAGCACAATTTCGCATTAAACAAACCAAACGTTTATTGTTACTTTGAAGCTGCGTCACAATAGTAAATAATCCTCTGCCATTTCCTTTCTATTGGTTGTCACTGGTTAAATGCATGTGCTTAAGTGCATCACTTGAATGTAATCAGATACTCGGGATACGCTTGTGTGTCACTGAACACTACAAAGATTTTCGGGTTCGTTACACTGTCGACCACTGAGTCGTATCTCCTAACACTCTTCTCCGCACCGATCTTTGGTTTCTCTGGTGGAATTTTGCAGGAAGGGTCTCCGACCGTAAATTCTCCGGTTAGGACACGTGACATGTAGACGTACTTGTGTCCCTTGTCGTCAGGCTTGGCGTACGAGTTCGAGGCGGAGTAACTGAACTGCTGCGCAAAGTAGACTCCCTTACCATAAATAGTGGCTGTGCAGAAAAAAACAGACAGATCAATACCAACTTCTGTTTTTCTGTCAATAATTGATTGGATGAATTAATATAGTAGTTACACACATCTTATATTCAGGGATGTATTACCTCCACCAAAACCCATTAGTATGGGCCATTACATATTATATGAAATTGCACACATTACGACTGAAAATGAGACTTATCAATGGAGGAGTTAATTAAACAAGCACTGCCTATTATAGATTTGCATGCAATATATTTACCGAGTTGCTGGTTTTACGGACTTCTATAAAAATGTTGCTGGTGGTACGCGTTCCCGTGAATATTTGAATTGGAGCGCTGCTTAGGTTGAATAATTTATGAACGGAAATATTGTAAAAAAGGATAGTCGTTGACATTTACAACTTTTGAAAGCGGACAGTCAGTTTTTTAATTGCATTGATTCATCATTCTAGTTTCTTTCCAATGAATTATTACCATATAACAATAGCGTAGGTACTTATTAATCAAATCAGTTCTTTTTCTGTAAACGATACCTTCCTCAATGCAATTTAAGCTATTGTCATTTAATTCTACCCTTTTATAACTTAGTTCGCAATGACTGCTTTCAGCAATGATATAATAATACCATTCTTGCCGCAGAAGCCGCAGTTGAAACCCGTTGAGTTGATGCTGGCCAAAGTGTCCTTACTGGTTCCGTGCCACAGTTTTCGTTCTGTCTGCACGTCCGCAGCTTGCTGTTTATCCATGTGATAAAAGCTTAACATGTATTGCAGATATAGTTGTGGGATCTGAATTCGTTGAATCTGTATAAATGGTCACACGAACAAACATAAACTAAAGTTTGCAAGGCATACACTTATGAACAGGTTTCTGACAAATGCCGACGAATTTTTTAGGTTGGGCAGAAATTTCAATTATGAAAGTAGCTAATTCACACTTTATCATCGTACAACTGTTAGACAAATTGTCGTGTCTGTAATGAGGAAATCTGAAGTCGTTGATTAATGGTTTGATTAGGGCCGTACTGACGGCAAGCTCTCGATGCCAGCGCTAGCGCTCGAGCTAAGCGAGATATAAATGACGTTGAAAGACACTAATATAAGCCAGCGGAAGGCTGATATCCTGATTGGCCAGTAATTTGTTTATAATAAACAAAATTAACGAAAATAGAAGAGCTAATAGAAGAATATTTCCATATTATTGAGCGGTCCCAGCGGCTTCGAAAGCCGTTTGAGCGCTTGATGCCAGCGCTCAAGCGCTCGAACTCAGCGGTCGAACAAAAAGTTACGCTCGATTCGAGCGCTGAGAGCGCTAGCATCAGTCGCTTGCCGTCTGTAGGCCCTATTGTATAAGAATTGTCCAAACATTTGACTAATCGGTGGAAGAGCTAAAGTGCACTTTAACTCTTCCATTCTTCCATTCATGAACGGAGTTGAAAATGAAAGGAAACGTCTATGCTATTTGATTGGGAATATTATGATTTCAATTTAATATAAGAATCAAAATTTTATATCTAAATATTAATATTTATTTTATATAAATGTTAAGTTAAACTACAATACACACGTGGTTCTGCTCCTACTGCTAAAATATGGCATAATTGAATGATATCCTAATTCGGTGAAGGATAATTTCCATGGGGTACAATTTACGTAAAGGTCACTAGGTTATAGTCCAAAATCCGGAATCGAGGTTTCTTGCTGTTAAAAATGTCTTCATGCTAGGTTGTGCACGTTAGAAATAAACAGAAACACACATAAACTACGATGTTAACATTTGTCTTCCCAAATCCAAATTTGAAAGTTTGGCTGCTTAGATTAAATGAGCCAATACAACGTACACATATTACAATGTATTTAATTGCTGCCAAAAATAACATGATGAAGCTTCATGAAACTGTCTGAGCTTTGCAAAAAGAGTTAAATAATTAAGCCAAGGCCTGCTTCAGGAAATGGTTGTCAAGCGATTTTATAGTCTAGATTGAGGTATAACGTGGAGGAGAATGAGGAGCTAGATATAAATAACGAGAGACAGAGAGCGAGGTGAAGACAACTGTTCGCTTACAGATATTATCTGGTTGATCTTAGATCCAGCAGTAGATTTGGCTGATGTCTCTACATCGACATATTCCTCACTCCCCGGTTTCAGCTTGACTGTCCGACTTTTCTCTGTCGCGTGCATTGCGGCCCATTTCTGAGGTAATCTTGTTTCGGAACCTAAACGAATGAAAGAAAATCAATGTAAATTGATTTTTTTTCCAAAAATCAAAATTCTTATATATCACTTGACTTATTTGGAAAGCGATTGTTTTTTGTTATTTCCTGATGTAAAAGTTTGCATCATGTGCATATGTTTAAAAATGGCCAAATCGGATCGATTGAAACCAATAAATATTGGCTAGTCATCTTCGTACCTGCACTGACACTATTGAAGTTAGTACTATCTCCTCGTGAAGTACTCTCTTCCTGCACACATAAATACATTTGTATACGGCATAGTTAGAAAGTCTCTATTTAATTAATTATAATTATTTCGCAAACAGGACCTTTACGTTTAAGTATAGGTTTCACTGATCAATTGCACCAACAATTTAATTATACGATCTTAATATCAGAATCGTTTAATTTGAATAATTAAAAACATAATCATGATCATCATGATCATCAAAAACAATAAAAATCATAATCATCAACATCATCAGCATCATCATCACCCGTCTGCTGTCCACTATTTGCTTTCACAAGGTGACTGCGCTGAGCGCATTTATCCACAGCTCTGATCAAGCTATGATTTCCTGGGGATAATATCAGAGCAATAATGAATTATTATAAACACGTAGATAATCAGAAATATTGTCCATGCAGCCCAGACTCATCGACATTAGACTAGAGAAAACTTCCCATTGAATACAGTAATGATTTCGCAAATCAATCCGCGCCTGAAAGCGCGGATTGAACTGACTTCGTACTAACATATATTTTCATTAAACGTGGCGCCAGTGTGTAATTATTGAAAGAGCGACTGATTGAGTAGTAGGCCTACACTGACTAATTATGCGAATGATGTCACTACAATACTTGCCTACCTGGTGGGCTCCGAGTTTGAAGCTATCGTCATCTGATGTGTTTGTCTCTGTCACATGCAGAATCTTACGCGGGCTTTTATCTAGCCTCAAAAAAGACGAAATTGCACAGAAACAAAAATCGAAATATTATGACTGGTCGAAGTGTTTTTATTGCATCTGAAGATCTCTGCTGCACAATATCCGAGCTCTGCGTACTGCTCCGAAGGAGGAGGCATCGTTAACTTGCTCACATCACCTGCAACCGCTAGGTCGATACCGGTGCTAGAAATAATCTATTATAATATACGGTACTGTTATATATTATACATTCTGCAGACAATAATATTTTTATAATACTATTATAATAGACAATATTATTATAGTACTGTACTATTATAGTGCGATGATTCAATTTTTGCAGAGATAAAATTTAGATTTTTATGGCAATGACTATCCGTTTGCTTTTCAGCGCTACAATTTCGGCCTTATTTCACAAATTATTTGTGAAAAGAGAATATCCAGACTTATGGAGCCAATAGTTGCTTCTAACCGAGCTCATAATCAACGTTCTGTGATTATTCACAGTCTTACTAAGAACGACAATAAGAGAGTTTTTATGAGTTTTCTTATATTGACCTATTTCAGTATTCCCTACGTCCGAACAATATAAGATTCCATACTCGAACCCCTAACCAAGCCACCAATGACCCGATAGACCAACTAAGCAACAATCCCACTAACTTTCTTCTTTCAAAAATGTTCGTTCAAAACCGTTCGTTCTCGAGGCAATCACCCGCAACTCTCTTTGTAGCATGTGATACTCGAACCATCTACTTCATTCTTTGCTTTTGATGCTTTTATATTATTTTCCCACGCATTCACGTGCCTCAAAATTCTGCCCTGTCAACTGTTCTTAGCACCTGCCATTAATTCTCTTTTAATTGCCATCATTGATAATGTCACTTTTCCCATAATATTAATAAGTCGATCCGGTGGCACCGGTCGTTTCCGTTTCCTAGGCGTCACTGCTTTTATGAAAGATAATTTGTTTAAAGATAAGCCATTAGCAGAGGCGTGGTCATGACGTGAGCTAATACTCATGACATTATACTGATCTGACCAGTAGCGAGAGTACTGTAGTATTGAAAGGCGGCTGGGAAGTCTGAATTAAGAGTAATGGATAAGACATGAATCAAAATAATGTAAAGGACCTTAAACAGGGCTGATATGAGGAGAAGCCTGTTGACCAGAAGAGACCATGACGTTAGTAGATAGAGAAGTGGATAACTATTAGATCAGATTGATATAGACGGACGGTAGATCAACCCATTAATCAGGTGGATAATTCAGGTCATTGGGAATCAAAGCCAGACTGAAAGGACGGACACTAGAGGTTTGAGCGTGAGTAGCGAACCAAGGCAGATGGGGACGGAACCTGGAGAGGCGCGGACAATACCTTTACTGCAGAAGTTGGAACCAGCAAAAATAGGAGCTGCACAGGACAGTAATGACACCACGACATAATGGGAATAGAAGGAGGAGGAATGTGAACCTATTAGAACAGAATAAATGATGAGCCATAACGACCGACGTGTAGTTCATATATATATATATATATATATATATATATATATATAATGTATACTTTATACATATATCAATAAAATATGCATATAATATGTTATATGATAATATGATACATCGTACTGAGCCATTTGCTAATTCATAATAGTCCATGCTCTGCCTTTTTGCATGTACAAATACTGAGACGAACGTGGCATGCAAACCCATAGCTTCTTATAGACAGCGATGCATAATGATGACGTTGGCGCTCAGTTTCTAGTTTGATTCACTTAGCCTCACTGAATTTTTTGTCTGCTCTTAGACGCATCTTGCACGATCTTGAGCCACAAGGTCGTATTTATGGGGTGTTCGGGTTCACCCCCCCAAAAAAAATTGTCTTAAAATTTATGAACTTATGTGAAGAAATTTTGGAAAAAGGCAGTTACATTTTTTAGGTCAACCAACGCACCACAAATAAAAAATTTGAAAGGTCGTCAAATCTTTCACCCACCCCCAAATGAAATCCTGGTCATAGCCCTATCTAGCCAATACATTGAATGACATCTTTCAGTAGGTGAATCACACGATGCTTATCAACTTCATGTTATATTTTACATGAATTGCCATTACAATGAACATGAAGAGAACGAGAAGGTTGTAACGGCAGTCACCGTGAAGACTGAAAATTAATCATAACCTCTGCCGTTTTGGCAGATTTGAAATGCATGTCACAGTAGATTCGTAATAAATGCTTTAAAGAAATGTTCGTTTGAAGAAGAATATTCTTCTTGATCTCAAACGTTACTGAAAACAGAGCTATGATGTGCAAAAATATGACAAACCTTTCAAAGTTTTCTTCATTTCTTTTATGTGTCTCTCGTCAATTTTCTCGCTGAGCGTCGTTGCTACCTTCTTGAACTCTTCCATCTTTGTTGGATCGTAGATAATGATTCTAATCAGATTCGGATGTTTTGGATCATACTTGCAACTGAATCTTTCAATGGCCTCTAGTATGATCAGTCCTATGCTTGATGGTGAGCAGCAGGCACTTCCTAAAGCATAAAATACAACAGCGATCAACAATAGCGTTGAAGCGTTATACATTTCAATTGCTTTATAGCAGTCTTCAATGCTTACAATGCTAGCAAAGATTATGAAATATACGTGCATTCGATTCGATGAATTATTTAATCAACTATTTTGATGACAACATTTAAGGTATTTACTATATTTGCTATTCAATTCACAAATTTGTCCGATTCACCTTCGTCGTAGTTTGTAATTTCATTCAACCCTGAGAGGTAATATCACTTCCTCGGCATCTGCCATGCAACAATGAAGAATTTATTGTTAACGAAAGTCAATGTGTTCTGTTCACCTACCGGTTCCGACTAGTGGGAAAGACAGCGACGACAGCTTTCTCCTTCTCGCTTCATGTAAACATTTTTCGATTGGAATTTTCCAATTTTCACTTGAGTTTGGTGGCGCGACAACGAGATGGAAGATGTGTTTACAGTTGAGCCTGCCAGGGGGGCTGACTGCAAAGCCGTCTTTAATAGATGCTAAAGTTCACAGAAAGCAACATCTTCATATAACTTTTGAGTACGTTTAGTTATTCGGTGTGAAGAGGATACTCAATCAGATTTTTCATTGCAGATAAGTGGTTTGGATGTTTTAAATATCTTAGGCTATGACTGCAAAGATGTATGAGAAGCTCACTTCATTTCATTTATTTATTCATTCATTTCAATTTGACGAGACCTTCGCACATAATGCGGTGATAATAATTGTTGCTCACATTTTTCCGAATCCAAATCCTTACACGCTTAGAGGCTATAGCCGCCATACCCGCATGATTGTGGTGAGTATTAAATTTAGAATGGAATTTTAGAGGTAAATGAATTAACTCCGAAAACAGGATACAATTTAGAATATTGTGTAATGACTCTACATATTAGAATTAGCATTATTAAAATAATCTTAACAAAAGTCTCTTTCTCAAAACATCTCCATAGGGCCTACATTTCTGTTCAACTTCCCTTGTTTTTCGTCTCACCACCCCCTTTCCTCCCTCATCCTCTTCTGTCCTCGTTTATCGATTGTTTATTGTTCCGTTGAATTTCGCTCTTTTGTCCTTCTTTTTTGCTTCGCCTCGGCTTTCTTTCTGCAGCTCAGCGGTCTGCCAGTCTCACGTTCACACCAACAGCTGCTATATAACCATCACAACAGTCACAAAAAATCCTCCAACCTATCCATAGGAATAAAATAAGCGAAATAAAAAGCAATGCGCCAAATATTAAGGACTGCGTGGTTAAATCAGCAATGAACGTAGCCCTTCAAGTCAATGCATAGTAAAAATATAACATACAAAACGACAATTTATGTACATGTAAAACAAGTCAGGCATACAACAAGAAATATCAATAACAATTACATTAAAATCTGTTTATCAAAACTCGTAAGATTCAAACTTTAGGCCATCCTTGAAAACAGCAGCACTATTTGCAGTAGCTGGTTCGTTCGAGAGTGCATTTCAGCGGCCTTGCAACCCTATACCAAAATATGGATTCTAATTCGACTCCACTATGCGTAGAAACAAGTTGCTAACTTTGATCTTTGGTACTAGTACAAATCACCTAAGCATAGTTCACCGCTTGACAGCTGAAATGAAATGTGCCCATGACAAAGAATTTGATAGCAAATAGCAAGGTCACTTCTTGCTCCTTAGTCTACGTAATTCCAGAGTGATCAGTTTGAAAATCTGTAATCTTTGTGAATATTGTACTATAGCAGTTCGATCAATACAATGTCGAAGAGTGAAAATTCTTTTGCACTTACTCTACGTACAAATAATCTATTAGTAAATGAGGCGACCAACTAGATCAACAATTTCAGCCTATGAGAATCACATCAAATTTGTAAACGCGAACCTACTTGCAAAACTTATCCTATTCAACACAAATTCTCTGTTTACATTTCACAATGCCAGATATATTGCGACGTAAAAGTGAGTAGAAATCAATGATTATAGGCTACCTAGATAGCTACCTAGAGTGCTGATTTGATCTGAAGCGTGGTTATGTGTCCAGGCATACCATAATGGAAAGGCCTGGTGTACCCTAAAATTGACATTGAAACTTATTGTTTGCTTTACTGTAATGATGTACGTGCGTCAAATTTGAATGAATAAATAAATAAATAAAATCAATCAATACATTGCGATTAAATTTAAATTTCTATGACTCAACATCATCGACTATCATTCCCATTATTAAGGCGACTTACACGCGCATATATACCCAGTTAAGCAAATATATTTACGCAGGTCAACCAATCACAATGATACTTAGATTTCTTCTATCATAGCCATAAAAGAAAGTAGTTGACATTCAGATTGAGCAATGAGGTTCGAAATGATTTTACTATTCATTTGTATAATAATGTTCTTTTGATTGTATTTCGGTTTAAAATAAACGATGATGTCGTTGTTAATGATGATGATTATGATGATGATGATGATGATGATGATGAAGATGATGATGATGATGATGTTGAAGATTAATCAATGTTTCTAGAACAAGTAAAGAGACCGCAATCAAGCCCGTACCGTAAAATGCAATTTAAGTAGGACAATAAATAGAAGTTGACTGAGACCAAACAGAAACTGTTACAGTCACAACTCAGTCAATATTCACTGACACACACGATTTCAACCCGTGAAATTATTGACCTATTACACAACTGCATAATTTTAATAAATTCCATCTAGAAAAAAGCATAATGGTTTCTATCAGAAATCAACAATAATAAATTCAAAGGGCTATATTAACATATTACTAAATTCAAAGGGCTTCAACTTCGTCTCATTTTCTAAATGCATACCTGCCAATGTATCGCATTGATACTGTAGCATCTTGCCCGCAGCCACTGATATTGCTTTAGACACGGCTCCTGCAAATAGATAGTAAATATTATATTAAATAGGAAAATACTTAATCAACAAAGCAATATTTAATCATCAAAACTACAAAGGTATGCTGATTATTTACTATAAGCATTGATTAAATGTGAGGCTCAGATCAAAAATTCGAGATAACATTGTTGATGAAAACAAATTATTTATTCTTAAATGCATTTTATACTATTAAATGCAATTAAAAAAATAAAAAATTACATTATAACAATATTATATTAATACATACATTTCATATATATGCATACATTAAAAAATTGATGAACGATATATATATATATATATACATGTGTATATATATATATATATACATGTGTGTATATATATATATATATATATGTGTGTATATATCTATATATATATATATATATATATATTCACGCTGTTTGCACAACAAAAATGTACATCAATTAGGCGAAGCCAGGTGAGAATTAGATGGCGGGGGGCGGGGTGAGTATGGAAAAGGCGGAGGCGGGAGAGAATTAGGCCAAGCCTGGCGAAACCAGTTTATTCGGCTGGGCGACGCGGAGATGGGCGGGCGGGACA
>JAQFYQ010004218.1:0-10051 GCA_034694885.1 Buchholzia appendiculata | reverse complement strand
ATAAGCTGCAGTGGGCCTCGTCACACCTTTGGTCAATAAGCTGCAGAGGGCCTCGTCACACCTTTGGTCAATAAGCTGCAGAGGGCTTCCTCACACCTTTGATCAATAAGCTGCAGTGGGCCTCGTCACACCTTTGGTCAATAAGCTGCAGAGGGCCTCGTCACACCTTTGGTCAATAAGCTCCTGAGGGCCTCATCACACCTTTGATCAATAAGCTGCAGTGGGCTTCCTCACACCTTTGATTAATAAGCTGCAGAGGGATTCTTCACACTTGACCATAAGGCTTCATCAGAGGGCTTAGTGACAATGGTACGGACACCGGTAGTACCGGTGTCGGTACACTTGTCAAAACTTTGAATGCTGTGTCATTTACATTTGACAAATGACCTGTGCAATGTTCTGGGATTTATTTTTAGCAGTTTATTTCGATAGTGACCAACAACAAGTCAACTGAGTAATCTGAGCACAGTTGAAGCTAAATTACAATTTCAAACAATATGTGGATCAAAAAAAAACTTATGTTATATAAATTTGGTTGCAAAACAATTTTAAAAAAAACATAAAAAATAATTGTTGATTATAAAGAATGCATAGCCTTCAATGACTCCTGAACCGATTGACAAATATAAGTTGTACAGAGAATAGATTGACAACAGACAATTTACTGTAAGTAATTTAGGTGTACACAAAAAAGAACGATGCATTGCAAAAAGCATATGTTTAATTTTTGTTACCTGAGTGAATCCTAATAACATAGAATAATCTTACAGTAGCGCAATAAACTTAAGAAGTAAACGTGCATAGGCCAATGTAAGCAGCTATAATTTGGAAACAGGCTCAATGCAATTAGTACAACAGCGGGCAAATTAAAATTTGATATAAAACGTTTTAAACGCTTTGTCCATCGCCGGATGTTAGACTTTCAATAAGTGGCGAAATGTGTGCTAAGTTCAGGAATTGTAAGAGCCAGCCTGTTTCAGTGTTCACAAAACTTGTCCATCTAGTTAATAATCGCATTCAAACCTCGCAGAGACAGTCAGTCAGTCTAAAAAAACAATCGAAGTGCAAGTAGACCCTTTAATGTAAAGTCCTTAAACGAAGTGCAAGCAGGTCTTTATCCAATTACTTAATGAAGAAGATTGAACAGAGCGAGACATGGCTTGTAAAGTTGTACAATTTGATAGAAACAAGACCCACTTTCTTGAATCTTGACATCTGCTCGTCAAGGCTCTTGGTTTGTATGGACAAGGATAAGCAAGCAAACAGCTGACATGACCCATCTAATGAGTTATTTAACGTACAACACCTCAATACAACTTATAATTCATCCAAATGAGATGTGCCAAATTAACCACAAGAAAAAGTAGAGTAATGAAATTAGTACTGAATGTGCAAAGCGTGTAATACTGAAGGGTACAGATAATAATCGCCCGGTCAATAAGCTGAAACTCCAGTTTCCTTCGAAGCCATGGCACAAAATGACAATTTTCATAATTCTGAAAATCGTTGCGAAGCTTAATCATATAAAAATATATGACTGACAATGCTAGTTCAAAAGACCCAAGCTATCAGGAGTGTACAGCATAAACTGATTATTGAATTCCTGAATAGTGGCACGTGACAAAGGCCGTAGTACCTACGGCCTTTGTCACGTGCCATCACTGCCATGCTAATAACAAACATCAAACAAATGCTTTCATCTCGAGCACACAGAAAAAATGAGATGCAGCAAAGTATGTACAGGTATTCCTTTAACACAGTCCAAATTAAAATGCAATGATAGCCAATATACAGTAAAAGGCCAATAAAATTTAAAAGAAATAGCCGAGTAAAAGCAAGAAACAAATACTACATTAATCAATGCAATAGAAAAACATAGTTGAAACGTGAACTGTAGCACACTAGAACATGTCATGTCGCAAAATGACTATTTTCATAGATGTTTGATGCGAAGTCGATATATTTCTGTACATTGATACAGTCTGAACGCTTACAATAAGCCTGACAGCCACTACCATAGCTACCTCATCCTCTTCTTTTATCCTCTAGATTGACATCGTACACTTCAACGTTAGTCGAGCAGCACCAAACTGTTTCTCCTCTAAGTAGAAGAGAATTATTGACACGCACAATCACGTTGAACAAACTCAGCCGAGCATCTGTATATGACATTTTGTATGTTACTCAGGCAATGTTTTACAGCCTGTTGCCCTTCCTGACAATCTCAAAGCCCGCCCTGTTAAGTACATGGAGGAACGCAGTGAGTCTACCGTAAATCCAGACATGACTGACCACAGCAGCCTATCTCAACTAAATCATATCTCATACAATCTAAATAGAGTTTTCTTCTCTCATCGACAGTTTTGGCTTCCACTATACAAAGATAACTTATCAAAATTAAACATTTCATAACGGAAAGCTACTACTTCCGCTCACTGAAAATATACAATGTCATTGACTACAACAAGATTCTACACCTATCAGATCACAGCTAGTATCACTGTTATTTGTGTGGAACATACTGAAAAGCTGTAGACTGCATACTACAAATTACAAAAATAAAACTCTAGAAAAATAACATACAAAATAAATACATTCTAGGCTTCTAGCATCAAACCGATAGTTGCAAGGTCAGCTAACAAAACTTGACTATCAGTTTCATCTTAAAGAAAACGAACCTGCCACAAAAATATAATCTTGCAAGTGATAAATGATACCTTAAAACTTATAATCATAGGAATATTAATATTAAGATTACTTGGTTCAAAACTAACAAGATCAAAATCTACTAGACATAACCCATTTCAGTCCAACATACGATTAGCCTAAAATTAAAACTTATAAAATTTCTCAATAAAAAAAATTTGAAATATAAAACCATTGCAGCATCAACAGTTAAATCAATTTATCAGCAACAGTACGAAGTAGCACAATTTTGAAGTATAAAATCGAGGCATCATCAACAGTTAAATCCAGCAACAGTAGAAATTAATTAGCTACACTCTCTTGTAAATCAATTAACTTCTATACTCCATTGCAAATCAATTAGCATTTATATTCTTTCAAAGCATAGCAAAAAAACACTAAACAATCCTGCATCACTGCAACTTTAGTTAAAAATTCTAAAACAATGTGCACATAATATTCTACTAAACAAAACAAGAATAAAGTCATTCAAACATTTTATTGAACACATTATTAGTCTTGGTTCTTTAACACACAATTCAATGTATGACATAATACTTCAGGCAGTTTTTTATGTATACATCTGTCAACGGTCAGCAAGCATGGTTGCTAATCTTAACTACGTATTCTGTTTTCTTAATGCCAATGGTTCTCTCACGCTAAATATTAATTATTCTCAAGGAACGAACAATAAAATTCAAATTAAGTCTATTCCTCTTTAGATGCATTAGTTCTAAGGTCTTCCAGTTGTTTCCGCTTTGACCTGTACGCTGCTATCAAAGCTTCGTCAGGAACGAGGTTCTTCTGCTCGAGTTCCTTCCACACTTTATCCAGTCTGCGCAAAGTTCGTGCACCCTCAAGTTTACGACCAATGAAGTAAAGTTCAAATTTGTCCCACGGAATAAGACTGCAGTCAATTTCGTTGCACAGATTCTTCGTCTTGCTTCTGGAGAGAAGCGGCAATAGGACAAGTCCCGTTTTGCTTTCGACAAATTCTAAAGGCACCTAATAACATAAGCATTTAATACCATAAGCAATTAATAACATAAGCGTTCAATACCATAGCATACAAACCATAAGCATTAAATACCATAAGCACATAACATAATAAGCATAGAATATATTATATCTGCAAATAAGAACAAACTAATATCAACTCTAGTCCCACTAGATCAAGAAGACTCAATAAGGAACGTTATTAAACTTAGATTATTTCACTCGGAACACCTTCACTACAATCATTACATGTTTTGCAATATACAATTGTGAATAGTAGACTATGAAGAGGTGATGACGCATACAGTTAGGAAAAAATAGATAATCCAAATTGCAAGATTTCTGATTGAGTAATTCTGATTCAGTCTGATTCAATGATAAACTGTCAGCACTGAATAGAAACAAAATCTGCACTGCGCTTTAATCAGTAGTTGACCAACTATATAAAAATGCATAATTTCAAGTTATACTGCAATTACATTTTGCACATTTTTGTAATATATTATTCATCAAACAAAAACACTATTTATGTGACTAATACATAGGGTACGGGAAGGACCTTTGGCCGCCCACCCGTGCTCATCTGGCCTAGTGGATCGGTGGTTAAGTCAGGCGCAGTAATACATAAGACAGATCGTCAGGACCTGTCTTCGGTCAGAGCACTATCATCATCATCATGTGACTAATGCAAAATAGGTATATGCAATGATAACATAAAATTAAAAATCGATTTTTAAAAGCTTAAGCATGCGCAAATATCCTTAGTAAAATTATAAACCGGTAGTTCAGACGTATTATCGTAGACGCCATCATGAACACAGTTTTGATAATAAAACCGTTAACAAATCAGTGAATTGCTGCAGAACCTGTGCAGGTACAATCTACTTTATCGCAAAGGAAGCAAATTTAAAGTACTTAATTTTCCGCTTTCAACAAACTTAATAACACAATAATAATAAATAATAGAAATATAAATGAAAAATAATAAATATAAAAACTGATGACAATGAATCAAACCTGATATTCCAGAAGCTTACGATCCTTAGCGATGGGTTCGTTGGGAACTACAAACGCTCCGACACAAGGAACTCGACCTTCGTCCTCTGTGACAATGACCTTGAAGAGATGAGTTGGAACAGCAACTTCAGATGAACCAAGCACCTGGGTCACAACAACGACAAATATTAATCCATCCTCTAATACTCCAAACAATGATGTCAGTTAAACGGTTAATCTAATAACCGTTTAACTGCTGTCACCATCCGCCTAACCATCAAAATTGCTGTGGCTTTGGTGATTGTTCTGCGTAGTAAATTCACGCATCTTTTTTACAGAAGTACATGCATAAATAGATTAAATTACAACTGAATAAGATAATGTTTATGTACCTCAAACTCATAACACAAGCAAATCAAGAAATACATAATGAGCTTGATCTTACGTGAACATTTTACAATTGTAATTATCACATCACCACCAAATATTACATTTTCCAACTGATAGAGCGCAAACATTTACGAACTGCAAATGTGCGTGAAGGACTGAAGGAGACAGCCATTAGGTTATTCTAATCTCTCAGTTAAGGCAAAACAATGAAGCTGAGCAAAGGCCATTCATTACCTCGTACTTTACGAACTTCTTTGTCTTCCCCCCATCCTCCACATGAACACACGGAAGAAAGAGTGGGCCGGACACGATGTGCACCTCACTGAATCTCTTCGTCAGGTCTCGGCAGTACATCTCCAGTCTGTTCCAGAACCCGGCGTTATTGTCGATGTCCTGTGGAAGCACGTTGGACAGTAGGAAAGTCTCGTCCATTGCTACCTGGAAAACACATCAACACTCTGACTTCACTACTGAGTTCACTATCAAAGTGGAAACACCACGTCAAGGCCTCAGTTTAAATCTAGTAACTCTATCCAGATGTTGCTTAGGAAATGACTAGACGATGTTCAATGATTAAATGTTGTTCAAGCTAATTATGCTTAAACAATAAACAGCGATCATAAGTCCCACTCCATAAATTGCTTCATTTAGGCCTACACCAGAAATCACTTAAAATATCAGATGGATTTTTTTTTTATTGCTTTAGCCAAATTTTATATAGAAATTTGTTTTTACATACATTTTGCTGAGCTGGCAACGACAATTTTTGGTTCAACGAGATAACAAGACTTTCTAATCTACTGCGTCTGAAGCATCAGTCATCAGTTCTCCCTGGTCATAATCATTATGATGCAACCTATGAAATAAATCGGATTGATAGTGTTATTTTTTAACTTCATGTGTCCTTCGAACAAATTCAGGATGCGGCGTCATACCTGATCGTGTTTGTTGTTCCCAGCCGGTGCCATGTGACCTCGAGACCACCCACTGTTCCAATAGTCGGTGTTCTGAGCGGAGAACCGGTCTGAAACAGACGGATCCGGAAAGAATTTACTCTGCCGTCGATTTGCCTCTCCTACACGGAACAAACACAAGCTTGATTGCTCACAAAAAACTTGTCTCTTCATCAGAAATAAAAACAGTTCTAATGTCCCAATGAAATATAATAATGCGTTAGTTATGCCTAATATGAAAAATTTAAATCATACAAATATAAAACAATTTGGGGTTCTAGGAAAATTAGTCAGAGTAATATTGCTTATAGGACTATTGATCGATGGATTTTTGTCACATGTATTACTGGTCATAAAGACCATTGGTAATTGACAAGCACTGGTAATACAACTGTTGGTTCAAAAGTTGGGGAAATAAAATCACATCTAATATTATGACATAGCTGCTGTTTTGTTAAACCTTTTCCTATGATTTTTTAAAACTCTCATTGATGATGATGATGATGAAATTATTCTGTATCATAACTACTGCCAAAGCAAGTCATTTACATATATTCATCGGTTGATATAGCAACCTGTAGAATAAGGTCATACACTTTCAACTCTATTTTTTTCAACTGGAATCAATTTTTTTTACCACTTTTACAAATATCATCCATGACAAGCTTCATCACTCACAGCCTTACTAATGTCATCATACTTGTGAGTGCAATGGCATAGAGTGCATTTTGACATAGATTGTTGTACGAAACAGTTACACTGTGATTATCATTATAAGTGATGGTGAACTCAGTGAAAGTCCATGAATCTCAATTCAGATTTAATCCTTGAAATTGGTACTTATTTTAGTATTTAAAAGAAACTGTTTCAATCTTTTACGCTGAATTACCACTTTCAGATTTGGCTTTACTGTTTCGACTTTCTGGGTCCAATAGTAATCATAACCGAGGAGTTTCAGCATTACTCTTACAGCGAATGATCTAATCAAGTTTGAAAATTTATTTCCATGATCTGTTTCGAAACATTTCACTCTGTTCTCATCTATTAAACATCATAGTACAAACATTATATTATTTAGCTTGGTTATCATTTTAGTCAATAAAAGGCCTATTATTGTTTTCACCTTAACAACTATTTTCACTAAAACTAATGAAGTTAACATTGCCGTTAGAACATTTTTTCTGATTCATTTTAATCCCAAGATTACCAATATAGCACTCAAAATATTGATGCATGCTAGCATTTAAATATCTATATAAAGCTCTGACAACTTCAGTCGACGCAAAGGCATATAAAAATAATACTTCACCGTGAACGTGATGGCGTGTAATGGTTTCGGCTACCCAGCGGGGAATCCTTCGTTCCTGGTCGTAACGCAGGACATGATTCTGGTAAACGCTTATGCTAGGTGCTTGCTGTGGGACTCCATACCTTAGGATTCTAGAAACTACAAGTAAACATTATACAACTTCAATAAATCAAAATAAGACAATAAATGTCAGTAAATCAAAAACGTACAGAATAGCACTACGACCGAAACTGATTATACTATGTAACTCCTATAAGAAAAAGTATGCAAGTAAAACATACTAATCAATACAATTCTTACAACACCACAATCATTACAATATAGATAATTATTATTATTATTATTATAACTAAGTACTATCTTTACAATAAAATTCAGTTTTTACTCCACTTTAGCATTGCTTTCAAAAATTATTTTCTCTCTCCTGGAAAGTTTATAACATGATAGATTACAAATTATATTTATCTCCTTTACACTTACCATCTCATGTAAAACATTTCAGAATTTTAAGTAGATTCCTTCTTACTTAACGTGAAACATAAAATAAACACTAACAATTTTATCTAATCCATATGAATAGAATGCCTACGAATAAATACTTTGAGTTTCTATATAGTACAAATTATAATTTATTACTACACCAACCAGAGAAGACACATTTAAAATAACAAATCAATCAAATATAATACATATTTACAAGCACTCTTTTAGAGTTTATTCATAACACTATAGCCTAGATAAATGTATCAGAACAATGCATTACAAATGTCAACTGACAAATAAAGTCACCTTATTAAAACCATAGCAAGCAAAATCTCAAAACGATAACATTATAGCTAACCAATATCCTTCTGAGACTTCAATTCTTCGTAATCTACGTCTAATTTCGGAGTCGATTCAGGTAAGATTGCTGGTTCGGCAGAAAGTGGCGGTGCCTGTACGGCAAGACGTTGATATCCAGCGTAGCCGGCAGTACAGCACGACACCCCAGTCACCAGTCCCACAACAACCCCACGGGAAAACATCTTGGAAGACATAGCTCATTTCAAGAAGGAATTCGCCATTCTAGGAAGTTACCTGCAAACTACCTGCAACATTCACTTTGACTATTGAATGCTTAAATACTTATTATTCATGTGTAAATTAACAGCAAACATTATTTACTTATGATATTTGTTTAAATCATCATAAATGAAACATAAATAGTGGCGTCTTCTATATACCAGTATAGCAGTAAAATGGACTTCACACAATTTTAGAGTAATGTAGGTATGTGTTGTCATTTGCACGCTGAACTGCCTGTGGCCTATAATAAAGTACACAACATGACATAGCATAGCGTAACATTAGCGAGGCAGAAATCTTAATAGCGCATCTTGGTTCTCCTATACTTTAGTACACTAATGGACAAAAAATCAACAGGGAGGGGTACGTGTTCAAAAAAAATCATGAAAAAATGTTTCAAATGTTGAAATTTAAGGATGGGAAAATGCCTAAAATCCTAAAGGTTCTAGAGTTCTTATATAAATAAATAAAACAACACGTAAACATTATATTCCAAATTAAATACAATTTAAAAAAAAATACAAATACAATTAAATACAATTCTCTCGTTATACGATTAAAATGTTAATGCATAATTTGTTAAGGAATTAGTGGATCCGAATTTAGACAATTACGTTTATTATTACGAATCTTAGAAGTTGCAAGTTAGCCGGCAAGAATTGATCACTCTTATATCGCTCACGTAAACAAAGTCTAAACCATAGAGATCATAGACATAGAGACAGAATGAAATGGGCTAAAATTGACGCACTTCTTACTCTTGTTTGAGTTCTCAAAAGTTGGCAAAAAATGAACAACATAATGGGAATATATCAAGAAATCAATAATAAAGGTAAGTTTTAAGTGACTATGCGTTCCTTCCTTCCTCCCTCTCTCCCTCCCAACGTCCATCCCTCCCTTTCTCTATTCATCCTTTCAATTTCTACACTCTCTCCCTCGCTCCCTATCTCTATCACTTCCTTCCTCCCCTCCCTCTATCCCTCCCTCCATACATCCCTCCCTCCTTCCCTCTATCCCTCCCTCCCTCCTTCCCTTTACCCTTCTTTCCTCCCCCTCTCTCCCTTCCTCTCTCCCTCCCCAACCTCTCCCCTCCCTCCATCGCTCGTTCGCTCCCTATCATACTCCATTCCTCCCTCCCTATCAGCTTCCCTCCCTCCCTTTATCCCATGGCACCTCCCTCCTTCTTTCTCTCCATCCCTCCATCTCTCCCTGCCTCCATCGCTCTCTCCTGCCATCCCTCTCTCTCCCTCCCTCTATCCAATGGCACCTCCAACCCCTTTCCCTCTCCCCTTCCTGCTTGCCTCCCTCCCTCCCCCGCTCCCTCCCTTGCTCCCTCCCCTCCTTCTCCATCCCTCCCCGCTCTCTCTCTCTCTCCCTCCCATGACACCTCCCTCCCCCTCTCTCTTACTTCCTGCCTCCCTTCCTCCCCCGCTCCCTCCCCCGCTGTCTTCCTCGCTCCCTCCCTTCACTATCTTCCTCCATTCCTTCCTCTATTACTCCCTCCCTCCCTTTTTCCCTCACTCCATCTCTCTATCCTATGGCACCTCTCTCCCGCGCTCCCTGCCTCCCTCCATCTCTCTCCCTCTCTCCCTCCCTGCCTCCCTGCCTGCCTCCCTCCCGCCCTCCCTCCCTCCCTCTCTCCCTCCTTCCCTCCCTC
>JAQFYQ010004217.1:0-10052 GCA_034694885.1 Buchholzia appendiculata | reverse complement strand
CTTTAGACTAGACTGCAGATTAATTAGGTAGACTTTAGGCCAGACTGCAGATTAATTAGGTAGACATTTACTAGATTGCAGATTAATTAGGTAAACTTTAGACTAGACTGCAGATTAATTAGGTAGACTTTACGCCAGACTGTAGATTAATAAGGTAGACGTCTACTAGATTGCAGATTTATTAGGTAAACTTTAGACTAGACTGCAGATTAATTAGGTAGACTTTACGCCAGACTGCAGATTAATTAGGTAGACGTTTACTAGATTGCAGATTAATTAGGTAATCTTTAGACTAGACTGCAGATTAATTAGGTAGACTTTACGCCAGACTGCAGATTATTTGGATAGACTTTAGGCCAGACTATGTAATAATCAGGTAGACTTTATGCTTAACTGCAGATTAATTAAATGGCTAATAGTTTTATCTTGTAACTAGTACTTACTACTAGGCCTACATTCTAAAAACGTACATCAATTTTAGTGTTTCATAGAATGAATTACAGTGATTGTGTCAAGTCTAGCCACCCAATGCCACCGGTATGCACCGGATGTAGAGTATAAGGATTGAGGACGAATCTTTGCGGTGAGACTTGAGCAATAATCAGTTAACACTCAAACTTTTCGCTGAAGTCTGAAGAAGCCAAAATTAACTAACAATTAATTATTCATCAAATACAAATTTTGCTTTCAAAAAATTTGTAACCTGCACAAATTTGAGCGTGGGTGACTTTCTCTTGTAACTGGTGTGAGGGATAGATTTATTCAAACTACCCCGCAATTACACAATTGAGCTTTCTTATCACCGGTGTCCCTTGATACCAATTTAAATGCAAGACTTTGACATGATCCCGTAAATCAATGCACACGAAAATCAAGCATTAACGTATGGACAGTGCTTGGTAAATCAGGTACAAAAACATCTATATTACTGGCTAGCATTGATATCAGCAATTTCAGCATGGTGTATTGGTACCCCAACTAAATTAGAACAATTCTGTACTAATAAGTTATAGAATTCACTTACTTGTAATCCGATGAATTGTAAATTCACCTCGAATCTCAATGTCCTCAGATACTGACGTAGAATTATTAGCGCTTACAATTAATTTCACAATAGGTCTTTCAACAAAACCCGGTAGCATCAGAGCGCAAAGAATGAACAACAAAACAAGGAAAATAATTCCGCGCCATTTCATACGCAACAGTCCTTTTGTATAATTCACTGTCGTCCCTAGGAAATCAGACACGCTAACCGTTGGCATAATCTTTTGCGTACGTTCAAGCTTATCTTAGTTATTATTATTTACTACAGTAGGCTATGTCTATACTAATGCAATCAAAACGCTTGCAAGCAACTTCGTTGAACCTTATAAACGCTCGATCGACGCGTGCATCTCATAGCTGTTATACTAGTCCGTATCGGATAACCGTTAGAAGAGATTACATTGTTTCGAGATCAATATAATATGGACCCACATATAATTAGCACTATAGCTCTGTCTATTATCACATGCTTTATAGTTAGCCTAGTTGGTAACATACGTGTATGTGGCAATACCGATGATAAACACTGCAGATATTCTTGGTCTCGTCGCGTGGCTCGGTCGACTCGCTATGTTCAAAACGAGAGAAAGTCGATGACGCTAGGCTTAAGCTAATTGTTATATCGATTTAGCAACTGTAACAATTGACGATTAAGAAGCTGACAAAGCAAGCTACCTAGAGTCTCATTCACAAAGAATAATAATGATCTTATTCAAAAATGAAATGTTTTGCTACTCTAGTTTTGCTGTTTTAAAGGATTAACTTTCGGTAAATGTTCTTAAATCTCTTTCAGTTTTTGCATATCTAGGACTAAAAAAAATTGTTGCAGCCATTTCTCATATCTACAAAAATTTCGCTTGATTTCATTTAGCTACGTAACTGTGGCATACATAGAATTGGATAAATAGAATAGAACTGGTTAAATAGAACTGGATGAATGGAATAGAAATGGATAAAATAAAGTGGTTATCGTTTTCTAGATAGCAGATAGCCTAGCGCTGATCTTCCACCACAGCCCTTAGTCTGATGCTGTGCTAGGCTGACCTAACCGGGGGCAGTGTGCTAAGTAAACACATCAGTTTACTACCAAACTTTTTACAGCTAGTGTTAACGTTATGCTAGCAGATAAGTTGTGCTAACATGATAGCAGGGGCGAGAAATAGTATGGAAGCTACGAAACGTAAAACTCATATAATTGTAGCTAATAATTCATTTCCTCTGGCTCTATCTTCATGTAGCTAGAGTAGATGAAATCTATTGAAGCAGGTTGCGAGCAGGGCCGTAGCCAGGAGTTCATTTGGCGGAGGGGGTTTGAAAGTCCAAACTTGTTGAAGACCCTGAATCCAAAAAAATTGGGAGGCGGGTTGACTTCCATAAAAATTTAACGACCTTCTTCAAAAATTTCTTCACAAAAATATAATAAACATAAATTTTAAGGAAATAAAATGCCGGGGGGTTTGAACCCGACCCCCACACTTAAATACGGCCCTAATTGAGAGCAAAAGCGATTAATATACCTATTGATAGTACTGGCGCAAAATTCAGCAGATTGAATACAGAACTGAAATGTATCCTAACATTTAGACTCTATAAGGATAAATGATTTTGACAATGGCGAATGTGAATAAATGTAACCCATGGAAGGTAAGTGTATAAGGACTAAACAATATCACAATCTTAAAATTTTCAACATTCGGTTAGATTTGGAAAATCCATCAATAGCCGTATAATTTTTAAAATATACGGTATACAATTAAAATACTAAAATATCATAAAGCAAAAAAAACAAATAATAATATAGTTTTGGCTTGCAGTGAAACTGCAGTGATTCAGATTTTGATTCTATAGTATAGTTGATGAAAATGTACATCAAACTTTATGTTATTACTTTTTATTTATGCGGTTGCAGTTATTTCAAAGACTGTAGGCCTACTGAAAACTCGACCGTTCTTAAACAGTAGCTGGTAAGAATATCGCACACAGTATACGCACACATTATTAAATAGACGAGAGACAAACAAGACGTGTTTATGAGTGTTTGTGCGTGTTTATGAGTGTTTATGAGTGTTTGTGTGTGTTTGCGTGAACAGTATATAGTCATAAAACCACGTCAAATAAAGTCAAATAAGGAAATAAATATTCTATACTGCTTGTTCTGTCTTAGCTCAAGAGCAAGGACAACGCACAGGATTCTGATTTTGTGACAGCGAGAAAAGAGCTCAGTTGCTGTGGAACAGCGTAAAATGAAACAGTGTCAGTTTGTAACGATATTTAACTATAGGCTGTTCAACTAGTTTTATCCATTTGACGACAAGGTATGGTGATTGTATGACCATGATTTGTGGGGGCACGTCCCTAATAGTTTGCACTACATGTGAATGTCTAGTGCCTCAATGAAGTCGACGTCTGTTCGTGGCGATGGATAAACCTCAGCAGCAACGGTGACGTTTGCACTGATGACTTAGTGAAAACTACAGAACCATTTTCTATGTGTTATAATACAACGACATCGTCATTGTCATAGCTTTGTCATAGCATATACATTTTCGCAGATAGTGAAATAACCAGGACAACTTAGTGAAAGCCACCACGACTCCGATGTTTGTTCCAGGTGGGGGTGGCTTCCGTCGTCTCCGTGGGATTACAAAGGGATCAAGATTATATGATCCTTTATTCATTATTAATTTTTGGGAAGCAAAATATAAAATGCAAAAAGCCAACTACGTTAACCAAATACGTTGATTTACACAGATTGCTCATAAAATTATTGTCATCATATGCCATATATATTCCTTATTTGTTGTCTAGACAATGTTGATGCCCATAATAGCTGGATCATAAATAGTTCTAATATCGTACGATGGCTCTTGATTGACGCTAAGAATTGATAAGAGTATTTCTCTGTCACGTGACTTGGTTGAAGGAGGTCCTATCTCTTCAATACAACAGCAATGATTTCAGCTGAATGTTATCTACTCAATAGAATCCGATGTTATTAATATCAATGGCAGAGGTCATTGACCGATTGGTCCGTACGAAATGTGTGAGAAATGTATAGTATTACCAAGTAAAGCATGCATCTACTGCATGGTAGTCAGATAATGTGACAAGGTAAAGATAATTTAACGAAGTTCGTTTAGTGAGTGACTTCAAAACGTACAGTGATTACTGTATCGGTTTTTACTGTATGTATTACGAGATCGGTTACTGCGTTAACTGATCTCGTATGCTCTGCACCCAGGACGGTGGTCACAGTTTAATTGGGGGGGGGGGAGGGGTTGGAAATTGAAAATACTTTGAAGAGGAAGGAGGAGGTAATAACGGCACGTCTCGTCCATTTCCGCGGCATACGAGGAATTTTATATTTCTCTTACCATTACCGCGATTTGCCGCGATTCTTGGTACCTGCACCAAAGTCATTCTTATCATTCCGTATGCCTACATCCGACGTTCCAATAGTAATTGCTTTAATTTGAGGCAATCATACATCTTTATTTGTCGCTTCAGTGATAATTAAAAACATACTACACAATGCCTAGCAAATTTTTTGAATTACTTGTAATGTAATTTAGTATAATTTGAATTTACAGTATACAGTAGTTGAATTCAACAATAAAATTGATGCATTTTCCGGAATATGCGAATTAAGTGGGGGTGGGGGTAAATTGAACTCAACCGTTGTGTAGGCAGCCTTGCCTGCTGCTGCAGAAGATGATGAGGTCTCGGCGGGAAGCACTGTGAACGCTTCCTTGGTAGACCATCCAGAAGAGACGATCTTCCTTGAGTAATGATGAAGAAGTCGACATTGTATTACCATAGGAAACACGGCTCACTGTCGACGCTTGTGTGCTAAATAAAGTTGTTTTAATGATTAATATTTCTTATTCTTCTCTTCTTCTATGGAAAATAAAATTAAGTCTGGTACTTTAAAGGGTCTGCCCTTTTTGGACTATGCACTTTGTTGAAGAAAAGGGTATTTAATTATTAAATTGGTTAAATTGATTATATTTTTTGCATTGAGAAGTATATACTTATCTCAGAAGATAATCTGCTACTCATTCATGTATATCTGCTTGTGTAAAGTCATTGGCCGATAAAGAGACCTTGCAACTTTTAAAAGATAGTAAAATATTAACAGAGCCAATTGATAACGTCAAGTTTTTACAAACTGAAGGCACAAGATAGCCAATTTTGTGCTGACGTGCCGTTAAACCCCAATCAATCAACCAATTGATAACTCTGTTTAACATCGGATTTATTGGGAGGTGATTTAAATTGTAACATCTTGATGAAAACTGAATTAGCGTCGATGATAAATGATAATTTTTTTTCTGTTAGCCTATTGCTAAGTTATCATTACGTTAGTAAGTCACACGGTAAATCATTCAAACCTCAGAATAGACAAGAGAGATGATCACTCTTTAATTGATTTATTCTATGTAGGAGGTGATTTTGGTAAATTTATTTGTTCTTTTGACATAATAGATGATGTCATAAATCTCTCTGACCATTTGCCGATCAAGTTAACATGCAATGCTGCTGTGTTTAATACACGTGTAAACAGTTCAGATGCCAACCTCAACAAGTGTGAAGTGGGTAAAATTGAATCGTCACCAAATTCAAACAACTGTAATAAGCTGTGTTTTGACTGGTTGCCGACTCATGATGGATTGTACTATAAATGTACCAGGACTGAACTCGCTAATCTGCACGTTGTTGTAACTGAAACCAGTAGCAGTAAACATAAAATAAAACATCCCTTTTTTCACCAAATCTGAAATGAATATTCTGCATAAGAATGTCATTCACTCTTCAATGGACTGTTCGCTGAAGATTTTTCCTCTGCAAAGCGGTACAAAGCCACAATTGAAAAAGTGGACAAATCGCTTAGACAGGCTAAGATTTTGTAAGTTTGTACAACAAATGAAAATTAGAAGGTTTTCCACGAGAAGGGGAATCGTGTAGCATTTAGTAGATATCGATGTGATGGATTACAGGTTTCGTGTATTATGCTATGAGCTCAAAGAATTAAAAAAAAGCATTTTCCGTTACCGCGATAAAGCTACGGAACGGCTCCCCATTACCGGATAAAATGGGGAATTCCGTTATTTCATTGCCCATTACCGAGATAATACGGTAATTATCGCTTTATAGACCGCGCCCTGTCACTCTCTCTATTCCAGAGTCAAAATTCAAACCCTGGAATACAAGACTGCATTGTAGACCTAGTCACTACCTGTATTGACAACTATTCAAACTCCGTGACTAGACGTGTAGCGTAAACGGCTTGCAAAAAAAATGCTCGCAAGTGCATGCTATGCTGTTAGATAACTTTCTGTGTTGATTTTGAACAATGTTAAATGATCTAATCTTTCACTTCCTGGCACTATAGAACACGAAGGCATATATTTTATTCTCCTTACAAATATCGCGCACATCAAGTACAAGTACAAGCGTCGTAGCAAAATTTCACAGGCGTGTAAGTCACAGATACAATGTATACATTGTGATGCGGATACTTCGCATGGACAGGGATGACTTTGGACAACGTTCTGATGTGCGGACTACCGAGATGTCACTGATGAAAAGCAAAACTTTCAAGGATTTATAAGGGGGGTGGTAATAAAACGTACGCGCTATTGTGTAAATGATACAAATATTTTCTGAATGGGCACAAGCAGCAGGCCTCTGTTGTTTGGATCACATGCATGGGCGAAATTTTTCATGGCTTGAGAACTCCTGAGGAGTTCAGCGAAGCCCCAAAGTAAAACTCTCTTTGTAAATTTACACGCTAAAACTGAAACATTGACAGCTCCGGGCCAATCGTGAGCGTATTTCATCCTTCAAGCACTAATTTTATTTATTTTTGGAATTCAGTTCCCCCTGAACACTACAATCAGACTCCACTCATGATTATAATGTGTTACAGACCTGTGCTGTATACAGTTGATGTAAGTGTTATAAGTGTTATAGGCATCATAAGCGTGAGACAGACTGCAGATTAAAGATCGCAAATAGAAATGCTTGAGCAATCTGATATTGCAATCAATTTTATAATTCTAGTGCCTACCTTTATTTAATGTCAGATAAAATTGTGCAATATATTATTACCCTTTATATTGATATGTGCTGTAATGTCCCTATCCGTCCCGCCCAGACCTGCACATAGGTACACCGCTTTAACTGGACGAATGCTTACCTTTGAGCAACCAACTCAACATTAAAAACAATTCATTATTTTCATTTACACAATAAATATTTCTCTAAAGCTGCTACTTTATATCACTTCCATTTCTGGAAGCAAGGTGAATATAAAACAGCCATGTGATGAATTGATCTCTTCATAACGGTATTCAGGTTAGGGTCAGCATTAGATATACAGGGTGAGTAGAAAAAGTTGCCCCTGGCGAAATTTAAATAATTCAACAGCCAGTAAATATTTGGTTACTAAATTTTACACACTTAAGTAGCAATCAATTTTAAACATATCTGCTCAATTTTATCTAAAAATTACAATCCATCGCAAAATTATGACGTTTTTAGCAAAAATTGTCGTTTTTAAAAGTCAACAAAAGAACATTCAACCGTATCACCGCAGTGTCCTTCGCGCAGCCACAACCACAGTATCCGTAGCGAGCCAAAAAGTGAAACAAATGTTCTTCACTGACGAGAAAATGTTTTATCTCGATCCTCCTGTGACAGATTGTACCAGCTGTCGGTTTTGGTCCGTAGGGAAGAACAAGAACGTCACTTCTCGTCGCCTGATCAGACAGCGATCAAAGTTTTCACGCAGCGTAATGGTGTCTGCAGGAATCGACCAATTGATGATTTCCGTCAACTCATGCATGACGACTTCCTGTTTGAGCAGGATGGTCCACTGGTTCACACTTCAAAGCAGACGCAGGACTGGCTGGATCATCATGGTCCTGAATATGTCAACAAGGACGAATAACAGCCGAGCTCACCAGATCTCAATACACTTGATTTCTCTGTCTGTGGAGTCATGCTGGACAAGTATGACAAGCGCTCGCCGAAGCCAAAGAGCATAGCTGAACTGAAGATCATGCTACAACAGATCTGGGACAGCCGGTCACAAGAGTTCATCCAGAAGACAGTTCTTGCGTCCAGGAAAAGGGTACGAACTGCAGGCATGTGTCGGATCTGATGGTGGACACTTCAAACACCTGCTTTCGTTGCACTTAGCGCTAGCATTAAAACGATCCTTCTCAGGGCCAGCAATAAAAAAGCAAATGTTAAATATCTCAAAACTTTCAAATTGCAAAACGTATTCTTATGTTGACTTTTAAAAACGTCGATTTTTGCTAAAAGCGTCATATTTTTGTGATGGGTTTTAATTTTCAGGTAAAATTTGGTTGATATGTGTCAAATTTATTGCTACTTAAGTGTGTAAAATGTGGTAACAAAAATTTACTGGCTAATTAATTATTCAAATTTGGCTAGGGGGCTACTTTTTTTCTACTCACCCTGTATGCATACACGATTAGGATTTTGAATAGGGCTAGGATGAGGATCAGCGTTTGAGTAGAACTAAATTGAACCATTGGAGTACTTTCTGGGTGAAGCATTACGGCATATATTTTCCGTTGACACCGTATAATGCCGCTTTCACACACAGCAACTTATTGTCGACAAAAAGTCGGGGATAGGTTGCTGATACAAGTTACTGTGTGTGAAAGCGGTATGCAATTTATCTCAGACTGCAGGCGACTTATCGCCGAATACGTTGATGCGTGTGAAAGGCTTCACTACTTTACTATGATTTTCTGTATTACGTGTCTTACACTTTGTATCGCTGACCTCAGTTGACAGAAAAATCATAGTAAAGTAGTGAAGCCTTTCACACACAGCAACTTATTCGGCGATAAGTCGCCTGCAGTCGGGTATAAATTGCACACCGCATTCACGCACAGCAACTTGTATCAGCAACTTATCCCCGACTTTTTGTCGCCGATAAGTTGCTGTGTGTGAAAGCGGAATAACTTACTAAATTCTCAATAGGTATCCTGAAAATATAAATTTCGTTGAAACAAAATAATCTTAATTCAGATAGCTTCAAATAATTTATTTCTCCGCGAATAAAATGTATGTATACAGTTTTACCTGCGATGAGAAGCTGACTAACGAATGCTTGCCATCATGATCGCTAAATGTTTGCTTGTTATCGAGAAAGAACCGTCGCCATCAATTATTGCTCTAAGAACAGCATGCACACCCCCCCCCCTCCCACAACCCACACACACATGCACATACACGTAAAGTAGATCAATTTAATATAAAAAAAACTAAGTTCTGGGCAGGTTCAAAGTTTCAAAATGGAGATCAAATACGCACACACGCACACACACACACACACAAACGCACTGCCAGTTTTAATTTAAATTCGTTGTGCTGCAGAAGATTCTCAATACTATCTAACACATAGTATTACCGTGGAAATAAAATCAGAATAAGAAGAACTGAAGTAATCATAGATAGACTAAAGTAAATTAACACGGCTGTCAAGAAAAAAGACGCCGATGAGTGCTAAATTGGAGTAAATTCATTTATTTGTCGCAATATGATTGTTAAGTGGCGTGGCCAAATAGGAGCCATTAAAGCGCAGGTTTCGAGTATGTTGGAAATCATATAATCTTTTCCTCGAGATAACGTCCTTGAACGGTGACTCTTCTAACAACCGCTCAAGGAGACGTATAGTGTCCAAGGATACGTAGTGATAGGCGGCTGGATACTCACTGCAGCAGTTGGAAGACTGGATAGAAATGAACAAAACACAAACTAGACGTTAAACTCGTCAAACTACGATACAATCATATTCTGCAATAGACTAACAGTAACTCACATGTTGTTTATTAATATTCACAGCCACGGCCGTATTTAAGGGGTTTGGGGGAGACCCCCCCCCCCCGAAATTTTTTATTTTTAAAATTCATGATGTTTGGTGATGAAATTGTTTTTAAAAGCTTTTTTAAAATCCAAAACCCTCCAAA
>JAQFYQ010004216.1:0-10052 GCA_034694885.1 Buchholzia appendiculata | reverse complement strand
GATCTCAAGTGTCTAGTCTGTCACAAGAACGTGCTGTGTGTGTGTATGTGTGTATGCATGTGTGTATGACTGTGTGTTTGTATGTGTGTTTAGATCTCAAGTGTCTAGTCTGTCACAAGAACGTGCTGTGTGTGTGTATGTGTGTATGCATGTGTGTATGACTGTGTGTTTGTATGTGTGTTTAGATCTCAAGTGTCTAGTCTGTCACAAGAACGTGCTGTGTGTGTGTATGTGTGTATGCATGTGTGTATGACTGTGTGTTTGTATGTGTGTTTAGATCTCAAGTGTCTAGTCTGTCACAAGAACGTGCTGTGTGTGTGTATGTGTGTATGCATGTGTGTATGACTGTGTGTATGTATGTGTGTGTAGATCTCAAGTGTCCAGTCTGTCACAAGAACGTGCCTCCAGACAATGTGGAAGTCCATCTCCTCATGTGCCTCACTAAACCGCAGATTGTCTACAATGGTTTGTCACGCCTTGCATACGATTGTTAGGATTGTATGTTGAGTGTATGATGGTGTGTTACAATGATTGTTTTATTAAAGGACATGATGGTTTGGACCTCGTGTTGTCAGTGATACTTATAGAATAATCTGGCGAGACTTGTTAGTCTGGTGGAAACAAGCTGTAGGAAACAACCGATACGTTCATATTTGCATGGAAAAGTTGTCTGTGAGCAGAGAAGATGAACTGTCCGTGTGTTGACAAAGTCAGTTTGTCTCTGATGTTGCAGTATGACGAAATTTTCCTGGAGCAGCTCTTTGATCTGTGATTAACCCTAGACGTACCAGCATATTTTTGTAACACTTACTCTATGGTGGGGGGACTTTGGTACCCCTAGCAAAAGTCATTCTGTAATCCATACGGAGTAAAATTTGTCATAATTGTAATGGATATGGTATAACATATGACAAATAAACACAGAAAAGTTTTATTTTTTACAAAGAGCTGTAACAAGATTTGTCAGAAATTTTTTCCGTAATACCTATAGTATTTCGTAATACTGCAGCACGCTATGCAAGTCATGCGCACTAGCTAACGGAGAGTGGTCAATACCCCGTCAAAGTCGTCTCTCGCGCAGCGGCTGCGGCCTAAGCAGGCAGCAGCAGCTGTGTTGATAGTTTTACCTTGTAGTACACTCATAAAGCGTCAATTACATGGAAGGACACGAATTTTTAAGCTGTTTCTGAAAAGTTGCGATGAAATGTAACGAGTGGGGGGACTTTCCCCCCCCCCCCACCCGGTACGTCTAGGGTTAACAGAGTTGTTTGAAATGGGATCTGTTGAAAGACGTTTGGAGACGTCTAATGCTTTCTTACAAAGAAAACTGACATAAAATGTTGATGATGATGTCCAGTAAGCTACTTGTAGTAACTGCAACAACCCTATACTTGTGCTATTTGTGCTTGTATATTTTTTTGCTTTATATTATGCTTGCTTATAATGTACACTATACTAGTATTACTGTGTAGGTTCATTGTTGTACAGTAGTATTACGTTGCATATGCTTGTAGAGGATATTCTAACGGAAGACAAGGGAGAATGCTCGATATGTCTCGACGATCTTCAGCAAGGAGACACAATCGCCAGATTGCCTTGTCTTTGTATCTATCACAAAGGGTAAGTCTTATTTACCTGATGAGGACTCGTTTCATTGCCTTGTCTTTGTATCTATCACAAAGGGTAAGTCTTATCTAGCTGATGATGACTCGTTTCATTGCCTTGTCTTTGTATCTATCACAAATGGTAAGTCTTATCTAGCTGATGATGACTCGTTTCATTGCCTTGTCTTTGTAGCTATCACAAACGGTAAGTCTTATCTACCTGATGATGACTCGTTTCATTGCCTTGTCTTTGTATCTATCACAAATGGTAAGTCTATCTACCTGATGATGACTCGTTTCATTGCCTTGTCTTCACAAAGGGTAAGTCTTATCTACCTGATGATGACTCGTTTCATTGCCTTGTCTTTGTATCTATCACAAAGGGTAAGTCTTTTCTACCTGATGATGACTCGTTTCATTGCCTTGTCTTTGTATCTATCACAAAGGGTGAGTCTATCTACCTCATACCAACGATGATGACGCGTTTCATTGCCTTGTATGCATGTCTCCCATGGAGAGCGATTGATAGCACAGTCGCAAGTACTACTGCCGTGTGCTAATGGTTTCCCGATCGATTCCGAGGCCGCGCTGTGTTATCCGTAATAATCGTACGGATTTGTGTGTTCTCTCGCACACTTTTGTTGCAAAGCTGCATTACGGGATTGCTGTCAGCGACTCGTTAGGAAACGGGGATGTTTATTGAGGGCTGTGTAGGGAGATAGTGACCGGATATGTTCTGTCTAAAAGATGTCATATAGGCCTACTTTACTCTACTTTAATTAACATTTCAGATGTTGTAAGTAGTCAGAAATTGCTTAGGCTCTTCGGTCAGAGATGTGATGCAACATGGAACGAGTTATTTGATTAATTCATTCATATGCGTGAAGGTTTTAAATAGGTAGGTCGTTAAGTTGTTTATCTGCACATTAATGTTTTTTTATTTATTGTATTGATGAGTGTTTTATTTTTTGTTGTAGTTGTATTGACGAATGGTTCGCTGTGAATCGCAGCTGTCCTGAACACCCGAGTGATTAGGTGTCCTGAACACCCGAGTGATTAGGTGTCCTGAACACCCGAGTGATTAGGTGTGCTGAACACCCGAGTAATTAGGTGTGCTGAACACCCGAGTGATTAGGTGTCCTGAACACCCGAGTGATTAGGTGTCCTGAACACCCGAGTGATTAGGTGTCCTGAACACCCAAGTGATCAGGTGTCCGGCGTCTCGTAGTCTTTCCATCACGGCTCTCGGCTGTGAACGTTCGTTCGGCGGAGTGACGACAAACTGACTCTCTGTTTTATAAACTGTGCTGTGAACGCATTCAGACGCATGCAGGTTTATGCTTGTGAGTGTGTGACACATGTGTGACACGGGTGTGACACGGGTGTGACACAGGTGTGACACGGGTGTGACATGTGTGTGACACGGGTGTGACATGTGTGTGACACAGGTGTGACACGAGTGTGACACGAGTGTGGCACATGTGTGACACGGGTGTGACACTGGTGTGACACTGGTGTGACACATGTGTTTGAGTGTATGACACGTGTTTTATGACGTATGTGTCCGTTACAAATCGTCAGAGCATTGATTGAGCCTCAGGCTGTACCTAATTATAATTTGGTGGCGCGAGTCTTATGTAGTGGATATTGAATAGCTGTGACGCGTCTCGATGTACTTTTAGTAGTCAAAGATTGCATAGATGTTCTAAGACGGTCAAATGTCTACTAAGGTTAAGTTCTATAAAGAGAGATATTAGAGATTGTTTTGTGATGTCTTTTCTTATTCTCTGACTTGTCACCGACCAAGGCCTACTGGATGTCTTTGTGACACTAGTATTGAGAACTGGACTGTGTTTTTCCAAGTTATTAAGCTTTGAGATATTGCTAAAAATTAAGCGTGAATTTCTACAGTATATTTATTTATTAACTTTTGTCGGAAATTTGATGGTAAGAGTATTATGTAGTGAATTGTTTGACGCATTTATTCATAGATTAGTGTAGAAATGATTAACAAAAGATTTCTGTTATTATATAAAATGGTAGTTGTAAGTTATTTATGTGGAAAAGTCAGAAGAGAATTTGACTGGTACTATTGATGACTGCCCTGAGTAATTGTTGAGATAAGTGGGTTAGAACAGTGGGACTACTGTGCTGCATATTTTGAACATTAATCTGAGACGAGATAAAATCTTCTGATCGAGTTATTACAATAAACAGTTCATATTTTTCTATTGAATGTCTCTTCATTGAGTGCTTAGAACTAATAATTTATTTTAACAAAGACCCCCAAAAGAGATGCCATCTCGTTTCATTCCTGTCTGGCGACTGAAGAAATCATCGAATGTTATTTGTCGACAGTTTGGCGTCATTCTTGTTGGCACCTGTTCAGTAGGAGTTGATATGTCTACTGATTGATTAGTAAATAAGTTGAGGAGCATTTTATTAGTTGATTTGTGCTAGTTGAAAGATCCACTCGTAGTGGTTTGTGTGTGTGTGGTTCTCTAATGATTAGACGCTATGTATAGCGATTGCTTTCAGATATTTTATTTGTACATTATTGTGTGTAAATAATTGACGACCGGTTTATGACGCTTTGTTATTGAGTAGCGAAGCAGATTTAAGCTACGATTAGTTGTGGTAGACGTGGAATGATTGTGTGTGTTCTCTTGTTGTTTTTGTCTGTCGTATACTTGCTGTATATTTCGTGTAGAAGGACACATTTTTATAAGTAAAGGGGACAATTTGAAATTCTTGTGTTTAAATCCTGTATTGCTTTATTTATATCCCTGTTGTCGGTTATTTGCTAGGTTATTTTGTTATAAATATTAATATTAATATTTAATGAAATATGTTTAGTCCCACAGTGATGTCGGGCATTACAATTACACTCTTTCTGGACTTCTAGGGCAAGCAGAGAGAGAGAGAGGAGGGGAGGGGAGGACAAGCACAGAGAGAGAGAGAGGGAGAGAGAGAGGAGAGGGGGGAGGGCGCCCAAAGGTTTATTTGTTCACCATTGCTTAGATCCTCGCTACTCATTGTATAAGAATTTAAGTCTTCTATAGATTAGCAAAAGTTTTGTGTCTATTATATTGATTCAAATATTGCTGCTATTTATTTGCACTTTGTCCCATATAGATATTTATTGCTGGGTCAAAATTTGACCATTACTGTATACCTTCTTGAATCTGTTGTGTAATGTAGGCAGGAGTGGGGGGCGGGGGGTGGGGTTAGAAAAGTGAAGTTATCGTATGCCCAAGTGCGGTTATGGTGAGTTAACCAATCCAAAGCTTTGGTTTCTGCCTCATGCAGTGTTTACAGGCCACCGTCGACCCTGGTTAATGGGCATAAATCGACTATACATGTATGTGACATGGGCTGTATTTCTCCAGTTAGAACAATGCTGCTAAATAACATGCTGCTTTAGGATGCCATTATACTCGAGGTTTAATGGTTTGTGATCGGTATTCCTTACTTGAGTTAATCTGTTCTACTAAGAAATAATAGATGTACTGTAGAAAACTTTATTGCTCAAAATTTGTCTGATAATTTTTGAATTAATTCTGGAGGAAATAAGAGAACATCGATCCATAATTTTTTTACTTCATTCAGTTTGAAATGTCAGTGCATAGTACACTCGTATAGTTTATGACTGCTCGAGTGTGCTCTGTCATGTGTCCCTTGTCAGTGCGGTTGATGAACAATGGCATCAAAACCAGACGTGGAGGTCAGAGACGTGGAGGTCAAGAGACGTGGAGGTCAGAGACGTGGAGGTCAAGAGACGTGGAGGTCAAGAGACATGGAGGTCAGAGACGTGGAGGTCAAGAGACGTGGAGGTCAAGAGACGTGGAGGTCAGAGACGTGGAGGTCAAGAGACGTGGAGGTCAAGAGACGTGAAGGTCAAGAGACATGGAGGTCAAGAGACATGGAGGTCAAGAGACATGGAGGTCAAGAGACATGGAGGTCAAGAGACATGGAGGTCAAGAGACGTGAAGGTCAAGAGACGTGGAGGTCAAGAGACGTGGAGGTCAAGAGACGTGGAGGTCAAGAGACGTGAAGGTCAGAGACGTGAAGGTCAGAGACGTGAAGGTCAGAGACGTGAAGGTCAGAGACGTGAAGGTCAGAGACGTGGAGGTCAGAGACGTGGAGGTCAGAGACGTGGAGGTCAGAGACGTGGAGGTCAAGAGACGTGGAGGTCAAGAGACGTGGAGGTCAAGAGACGTGGTTAGAGACGTGGAGGTTAGAGACGTGAAGGTCAGAGACGTGGAGGTTAGAGACGTGGAGGTCAGAGACGTGAAGGTCGGGATTTGTTGTCGAGTAGCGTTGTTTGAGGACATGGCGTAAACGCACCTGTAGAGTCTTGTGAGCTTCAATTTCTGTTATTTCTGATTCATTGAGAATCCTACTCGGTTGGTTCTCTGTCATCTCTTTTAGCGTGCTGAGAGTATGAAGACAGTAGCGCCATCAGTTGTTGTATGTATGTAGGATGCACTTCTAACGCACCATGTGTTGCTAAGGTAACCGTGCAAAGGTGCGGTTGTTGATCACGTACGATGCACGAGTGCGCGTTGTTGTGCGAGACCGGACAACTTTTTGCAGCATTCACACCCAACGCTTATCGTCTCTTTGAGTCACATTATTCACAAATATTCATCGTAATCTATGAATAATGTTTTGTGCTATCTATCGACTAATAGTTTAGACAAGTTTATTTACTGCAATACTCAAAGCAACAGAAAACTTCCAAATTTAAATTAAGTTATTGCAAGACGTTAGTTTGCATGTTTATTTATTGGCATCGAATAATTTTCTGTTTTTTTCGTTTTTTATCTATATCTAACACAAATGTGCTTATATAAAAAAAAGCGCCAGATATTGTAATAAATATGGTACAATTTTTCTTCCCTGCCAAACGGGACTTGGTCAGGCGATCCTTGTTTGCACAAGTTCTAGAGATTTGCATTCAGAGGATTCTATATTTTTAACATTTTAATTTGAGTTTTCTAAGTCTGGCATTGATGAGCTGTATATCAAAATACTTACAGATCTATGTCAGGGGCCTCTATCCCCCTCAGGGAGGTTGGAGCATCGCCCAAAACAACACGTTCTCAGTTATAAACTTTCCCCAGGCACTTTAATTAAATACAAATATTGTACATCATACATTTAAAAGTTTGTTGCAAAGGTTGAGAAATGAAGTTACTACTTGATCCTATCTAATTCAAACCTTTCCACCCGAGCTCAAATCTTGGAGCAGCTACGCACCCTAGGATAGAGGTCCCTGATCTATGTTACAATCTTGGAGCTGCTACTCACCCTTCTTGACTATCAAACTTACATCGCTGTGCTGTAATTGTAAAGCAATTAGAAGTAATTAGCTGGCGTTTACTTGCGGGCTTGCCTGTGAGCAGAAACTGTTCTTTCATGTGCATGACAAGAACAGCCTTGAGATTGTAGGCTTCAGGAAGGGCATCCGGAAGTAAATCTTTTCTTAACATGAATTTACTGTAAGGACTAAAATCAAGGTTCATGTTTGCTTTTCGATGTAGAAGTGTTTTAATGTGATTGATTCTTGCAGATGGTACACTTGCTTACAATAAAATTTTCTTATTCCAGAGTTTTGTTTGAAGATATAAAAATATGTGTATCTCGATATTTGATTGCTTGTACGTGTAATTACCATGTAAATGATTAGATTATAATGCAATGAAAAGTTTTGTTTCTGATTACTGTATAAATATGTGGAATGACTTGTCACTTTTTGTTGTGAAGACCAGAAAAATTGTAGCAACACATTTTAAATATTTTAATTTTTTAGTTTGGAAACACACAGTGACCAGATAGGTCAGTCGGAAGCGTTCTCACCTCGCAGCGAGGAGGTAGAGAGTTTGGCTCCCCGCTGCGGCTGATTGTGTTCGGTAGCAAACCTGGGCAAGTTGTCAATACTCCATTTCTTGTTCAGGGAGGATCTTTGGCCGCCCACCCATGCTCATGTGGCCTAGTGGATCGGTGGCAAAAGTCATCTGTTTGTGTATATGTTCAAAATGCCCTTTGTCCACACACAGCGCAGCCAACTCTAAAGTAACCGGTAACACGGGTTACTTGTTTGTTCCAGTTTGTCAATTCTAACTGGTCACTTGTGTAACTAAGATGTTCAGTCCTTCTGAACTACTCCGAATGATGTTATACACAATATTCGTATACAAATAGAATTCAGTAGTATTTTACAGATACACATAATTATTATCACTTAACAGCTATCTAAATTTCTATCTATCACAGCTTGACAAGTCGATTTGAAAAGAAAATGTAGCGGAACATTATGAAATTTATCAATATTTATGTACAGTATATATTGCACCACGATCATAGATTAAGAAGAAAATATATTACGATCGGGACATTCCTGACACCAAGTCTCCATGGCGAGATTCTACACCTATTACTAGATATCCTGTCGTCGTCCATGTTGATTATAAATTTATAATCCAACAATCATTCACTGATTCAACAGTTGCACAGATGAAATAACAAAATAATTCTTCTTGATTTGTGAAAATATAAAATCATTTTCGCCAGTCGTCATATATCGCAAAAGTCACTCTGCTATTGGCTAGCTGTGCTTGCTATGCTTTGAAGATTTCTTCTTTTTCTTTTCCTTCTGGTGACGACGTTTCTTATCATGCCGCTGTCTCTTGTCAGAGTCATCACCCGACACAGAGTCACTGTCAGAAGAATGCTCGTGACGTTTCTTTTCTTTCTTTTTTGACTTGGGAACCTCGTCTCCACGGTGGGAAGATTTCTTCCGTTTTCGTGTTTCACGATCTCTGCTTCGACTTCTACTCCGGCTTCTCGACTCATGTTTTCTGCACAGCAATTTAAATACAGGTTCTAAAGTCATTTATAAATCAGTATGACATGCTACGTAAATAATGTCGCCCATTTATAGTTTATAAATTGATTTTGCAGAATGCCTATGCTGGGCAGAGACGAGAAAAGTTAACTGGATCTCAATCGCAATCAACAGTGTACTTTGACTTATTAATCAATTCTAAAACTCACACACGATATACAAATACCATACACAACAGATTACACTACGACCAGAATTATAATATTCCCAGGAGCCTCTGTAATCACATGGATTATTATTATTATTATTATTATTATTATTATTATTATTATACAAGTCAATACATGTCAAACTGCTTTATAGCTCAAGTAATTGTCTTTATGTGTGTGAAAGGTCTGAAAGTCCTATTTGGTAAAATATACAGTATTCATTTGAATGACCTGTCACTCCCGTTATTGTACAACGAAGCATACAAGGCCTGTATGACCGGAATTGGTGGCTGCTACATATTTACATGTGTGTGTTGTCTGACATATTTCTTGCTGGATTGCAGTAGCTTCGACACTTCAGAAATTGAATCTAATGTTCCCCACGTTACTCTGATGACTACACATACATGATTCGTTCATCTTCAAAGTCTTGACACGTTACTCTCAATTCAACTCGACGTCAAGAAGTTGCAGCACAGAAAGAATTAGTCACTGCAAGAAAGGCGATCTTTTATTTAGATATTCTCAGACAAACTCGTCTGACAGCGATGAATACATTGAGTATCAAATTGATTCTCAAGATTGACTTATTAACGTTCATAGATAAATATAATAATTCAATTTTCTAAGATATATTTACACAGGATTTACACTTCAGTCAACAATACACACCGTTTCTTAGATTTCTTTTTCTTCTTATCATCAGATTTCTCTGGAAGCACATCAGCTACAACAACAACAACATACAATAAACACATAGCAGCAACAACAACATACAGTAAACACATAGCACTTGTACAACATGCAGTAAAGTACAAATACATACAATTATTATTATTTTTTGATGCACAGTTTACATGTGTTAACTTATTATTATGTTAACTTATACAGACAGCTTGAGACAGACTTGAGCAGACAGAAGAGAACACACACAAAAAGGCACACATACAAGCAGAAATATGAGCAGGCACACAAGCACACATACAAGCACTTGTCAAGCAGACATATGAGCACACATACAAGCAGACATATGAGCAGGCACACAAGCACAATTTCCTGTAGTAAATTGATTCTGGACAAGTTCATCTACATAGTGACACACATAGCTAGCTAGCTACAACTCGGTTCAGTTCTACTAAACATTATTATTTGTCAACAAGTCAGACTCACAACAAACCAATTCAAAGAAGACCGAGTGTCTTGACATTTACTCCGATCACAGATACAACTCAACAGCAAGATACAACTCAACAGCAAGATACAACTCAACAGCAACATACAACTCAACAGCAAGATACAACTCAACAGCAACATACAACTCAACAGCAAGATACAACTCAACAGCAAGATACAACTCAACAGCAAGATACAACTCAACAGCAAGATACA
>JAQFYQ010004215.1:0-10052 GCA_034694885.1 Buchholzia appendiculata | reverse complement strand
CGCTGAGATTTACGGTTGTCTCCGCTTGGTTGGTTAGTACCCCCCAGGGTCGACCATTCTGTCTCCGACGTGGTAACTGCTTGATCGACAGCGACATTGTACGAGGATGGCAGGATTCTGGTGACCAGGCCTGTTGACCCACTTACTGAAGCCAGAAAGGCAGAAGGTGCAAGTTGGGTCGCTGATCTGATTCCTAATCCACCATCCTTCACAGGCAGAGAAGCTTGGGCCCACTGAAGATCATCCAGAGAGATATTCAACAGCTGGGAGAGGCATTGATTTATTGAAAGGTTTAGAGCTTTGATTTGTTTTCCGTAATTTTCAGAAAAAACGTGTGGTATGTGCAGTAGTCGAATAAATCTGATACGTATCAGGCTACAATGTTTTCAGCACTTGGCACAGATCGTGAGGAAGATGGAACAGACAAGAAACCTGGTGATATGATAACCCGGTGATCTGATGACGTCACTCATTCGGGGCTTTAAAAGCCTTTTCTGAAATCTTGTGTTGCATTATCTGACCTCTGCGTGCAAAATCCACGGGCTGTAAATGTTCCGATCAGCATTCACTCATCCCGACAGAACGTAATCGAGTATAATGAGTTTGTCGTTTGCACTGAGAATTGCAACATTCAAAGGTAACAGTTAAGTAGCTTAGATACGAGTAATCCGAAACCTGTCCGTAGGCCTACCATGGTGTACACGGTGTAAACAATGCTACAAGAGTTATCCACAGATCGAAAGAGTGAAAGGTATTGCAGCTTGTGAAAACATTTCATCACTTCTATGACCCGCATTAGAGTCTGATAACCTTTGACCCTTTAGTTCACGCGATATGAGATTCATCCGATAGCAGGAGCAACCAGTTGCTCATCTCACTCGCTCTGACGCTGTGTTTACTGCAGAGCATTCTGTGCATCAGGGCGGAAGTGTGTTAGAAATAACCTGAGGTGCGCTGCACACAAGTTCGCAATGAGCAAGCAATAAAAATTATAAATGATACACTTAGTGACAGTATGTCAGTCATGTGACAACTTAAATAGTTAGGTACAAGATATTTGTTGAAGCAGAGTTTAAAAAAGAGCGGGGAAGAGAGAGAGAGAGGGAGACAGAGAGAGACAGAGACAGAGAAAGAAAGAGAGAGAGAAAGAGAGAGACTGAGAGACAGAGAGACAGAGAGACAGAGAGACAGAGAGAGAGAGCTTTATAAAAGTTAATACCCCAACTTCAATTAATATCACGCAGCTGCATTAGTTTAATTTAGCTGTCCATTAATTCCTTAGTTATTACATTTTTTAATATCAAACTGCGCACAATCATAATTTCGGAACAATCTCCTGCTAAATAATTAGAAATTATTTAGAGACCATTTTTTCAAATAAATTATTTTAAGTAGCATACAGCATTTTAGAGAGATAATTCCGAAGAAAAATTTAATAATTTTGCTTTCGTCACATTTAAACAAAAGATTGACAGAATTTATGGTTATCATTATGCGATAACATGGACTGTTTGGCCAACCCAATTCTAAAGCTTTTTGTGCAACATTACGTTCATAGCGCTAACTATTTTCGATATAATATACTACATTAATTCTTTGAGCAACCTTCAAAATATCAAATGGAGAAATAGCGACGTTACATTGCATATTATTTTCAGTAAGAATCTTCTCTGATAAAATGTTAATACGTAATTTGTGCAGTGTGTATTTCAGGCAGTGGAATTACTTAAAGTATAATAATCAGATGTCTCTAGATTTGCCTCTTTATCGCCATCACTTTCGTACAATTTGGCTACGACACAAATACACGAAGATGCTCCCTATTTTCAGCTCCGACCGCTCATGCGCCGCTTGGGGGAACATTTGAAAGTGATTTCTTTTCAGATTTTGAAATTTCGCTAAACTTATAATAGCTCGTGAACCAATTGACATATTTTAAAAAATTGTCCCAAAATGTTCGGAAATATATTGTGCATATTTTTGATTTGATAATATGTTACAATTATAAACTCTGTCAATAAATTCAAAACATTTGATACGAAATTACTCAGACACTGTTTGCACTCAGTTTGATTGTTCTAAAATGCGATTGTTCGAAACTTCGCCGCTGAAAATAATCAAAAGTTATCGAAAAATCGTCATTGTCGACCTTTATATTAATTTGACTCTCTGCTACAAAGACCTTCAAGTTTCCCACATTTTTATAGCGCTCAGGATCAGATCTTGTCCCTTTGAAACTGGTCATTTTTTACGCAATACGTCCATCTACTACATCTTTCTGCTGTGATATTGCGAATTAGGTTTAAAAATTGAATCTGTAAATTACGTCAATTTTTTAATCTCAATGGCATTCCTTTTGTTTCATTTCAAATGACTCGGGGTATAAAATCGAAGGATAACCTTCGGATGATAGATAGACTAGCTTCATTGATACGGACTTCAGGGAACTACTTCGGTATTATTCAATGCGTAAATGGCAATATTTAAATCTTGTGCGTTGATAATAACGTCATTCATTCGTGCGTAGCTATCGACGTCAACACTTTATGAGTACCTAACAACGTCATCATTTATTGCGTATCTAGCAACGTCATCACGCTGTGAATATGTAACAACGTCATCACTTTGTGAGTGGCTAACAACGTCGCCAATTATTGCGTACCCAATACAAATTCACTGCTTCTTGCCTATACAGTATACATATATAACAACGTTATAATTTTCGGAAAATATTATCCTAACCTCGGCAGCTAAAAACAGTGTTAGTTACCTGGCGGCAGCTTTGTAATGTGATTTATGTTTCTGTGAACCCGGGCGCTGTCAGCATCAGTCAAGCTGAGGTATATCAAGTGTGCATGAAAGAGAACGCTTAGAACAAATAAGCTGAACTTGTTGTAGTACTTGCAAGCAATTGTTCGCAGACTATCGTCTAGCAAGAAACAACGTAAAACATGAGCCACATCTGCGGAATGATACCGGTAAAGTCTTCCCCGGCAGATGATATATGCGTTGAACAATACTCAAGCTTACAGACGATTTATGATTTTGTTTCTGTTCCGTTGTCATTACGACGTGATGTGAAAGGCAGCTTAGTGAGTGCGCAGAGACAGAGAGGAGTGCACGTAGCAAACCTAACATAGATCGTCATATCCTTCAATAGAATCACGTTCACTGCGGTACCGGTTAGTCATGGAGGCCGTGATGTAATCTAATCAGATGAGAAAGCAAATACGTGTATTATCATCTGTCATGATTGTCTTTATTGCCAGGGAATTATCTGTTGTGCTGAGCTTGTTGCGGTCATTTCAGAGTACCATTGATGAGCGTAATGAACGTTAATAATTACTCAAACTAGACTGTCTTACGATTATCCATTGAGGGACATTTGAATTGATTTTTCTGGAAATGCTTCTCTAATACGCGATTTATATCTTCTCCGCACTAAATCACGACTGAGTACCGCGGGCTGTGCACCGCTTTGCACTGAGGCGGGCTGTGCACCGCTTTGTACCACGGGCTGTGCACCGCATTGCACCGCGGGCTGTGCACCGCTTTGTACCACAGGGCTATGCACCGCTTTGTACAGCTAAATGTGCATCGCTTTGTTCCGCAGGATGTGCACCGCTTTGCACCGCGGGCTGCACACCGCTTGCATCGCAGACTGTGCACCGCGGACTGTGCACCGCTTTGTACCGCGAACTGTGCACCGCAGATTCAGTTCAACTCGAGATGGAAACCGAATCAGCCGCCAATACTTTCCCACGTCTTCTAATGTCTGATTGTTTTGTCCTTGTGTAGGGCAGAGATGCTATCTCTCTCTATCATTCTCTCTCTCTCTCTCTCTCTCTCTCTTTCTCTCTCTCTTTCTCTCTCTCTTTCTCTCTCTCTCTCCCTTGACTCTGCTTAATGACGATATCACGACTCTGTCTCGTATTAGGCCTACGACTATAACTCATGACACCAATGCATACTCGGTTTCCTGACGATGACTCAAGATCCCCTCAGCTTTTCGTCTGAGTGCAACATGCCATGACTCAATCGCATGACCGAGACGCATGTGTTACGTATCAATGGTTCCCATAGTGCGCTCCCGGAAGCCTAGATTCTACAACTATAAATTCCACAGAATCCTCTTTGAGCAGAACCCTATATTCAACGAAGATATACTTATTAACGAGGATACTGGTTACACGAAGCATGGTTCCATAATTTCTTTGAAAGAACTAAAGGTTCCACGAAGCCCCTAGTTGTACAACGCCTGGTTCCACTAAACTGAATAGATTTTTAGTTACACTTTTCAAAACATCAGGTTCGCGAAGCCGTAGAAGTTCTGCGTACCTTTCGTAATCTGACGAAAAATAGATTCAGCGTGCGCAGTTTCAGCCGAATGATGGTACAAAAACAATCACACGATACTCTCACTGGACGAAGAAACCCTTACTGTAATACATAATCTCAGTCTAACTCAACCCTGATTCGACGTTTATGACTGCATCCATTTATTTATTTCTACGAAAAGGCTCCACAAACTCTGAATTCACGATGCCCATAAGTTCCGAGGCGTACATTATAATTGTCACACTGTCATGCTAGAGAACATTATTTCGCCTGATGTGTGAAAGAACGTTTAATAAAGTAGAGCGAGGAAGTGAAACGATGCGGTTTACCGCGGTAATTACCGCCTTACTACTATAATTACCTCGGAAATGGGGAACGATTTTTCTTAAACCCATTTACCTCGGTAATTACCGCAGAGCCGTGCCCTCTGGCTAACTGCAGTACTGGCCCGGGAGTCAACCTGTACCCGCCCCGCGAGGTGGTGTGGAAACGAGAAGGTAATGGGGAACAGTATCCAACCCGAAGCCACTCTCTACAACAAAGCGACACTACAGAAAATCATTTAAGTTCGACATTGCATAAGCTCTGTCTTTAATAATATGTCCATAAGTATATCCTTCCATCTATGCAACCATGGCAGTGTTGGACCTCTGGTGTTGCTTGGGGAAGGGGCGAAACTCTTTCACACCGTGTACCTGAGAAACAATCAACATTGGTAAATTGCAGGGCGCGGACGAGCATGCGGGTGAGTTTGTCAGGCGTTACTTCTCCATCTGTAAAAAACCTACATGGTCTTGTCTAGTGACATTGAAGCTCAGTTCTAGATAACAGAAACGAGATACTAATAGATATATATAGGGATGAATTTGACGTCGATAAATAACAAAAATTAATTCTGCAACGCTGTGGAGAACATCGAACTTGATCGGAAGTGTGTTCGAGCGTCACGGTGCGTGTATGCTTTTATGCGTGCATATGGCACCACAGGCATTTCAAACAAAGCTACACATACATAACTGCATTAAACTGTGAACTGATTTAATATTGATTTACGTTATGCATAATAAAACAGCAATTTCATACTGTTCTGCTGAACGATGTGACATTCTTATTATACATCCTTATGCAGGAGCTGCATAAACATTCCATCGGAAATTGATTTCATGCTTTACAAATAGAAGATGGACGCTGTGACTAAATAAATATCTGCAGAAATGTACAATCGTACCTCCACGCCGTTCGCTTCCAGTGTTACGCTAAGTAATCCTGCAAACGAACCACTGCCACCTAGCGTGTGTCTTACACAACACAGTCTACAACATTCTTATTTACACAATGTATCTATTGTCAGCGAGCATTCTCTTCCAGCATTTAATCCTGGTGAAAGCGTCAGAATTCGGTCGCTATGTTGTCAATAGATCTAGCCTGCATCTGTCCAAGGCCGCTTCGCTGCTGCTTGTCCCATAAACTCTACAGACTCGTTGAATCATTACAGCCGTGGTAGCGGCGGCAGCAGCCCGAGCACCGAGCAAGTGCTGACGGTGGACAAGCAACGCAATGGACAAGCTGCCAGCAGCTGTAGCAGCAGCAGCAGCAGCAGCCGGCAACCGTCGCGACCACACACATCTAGCGCCATAGTTGGCGCTAGATATTTAGATTTGATTTGGAAGCAGAGGCTTGACGAGCAACGGAAAGCATTTTATGAACATATTTGTTTAACGAGCTGGGAAGGGTATTAAAAATTGTATGCGACTAATTTTTTCTAAATTTTTTGAGGGCTCAAGCCCCATAACTTCTGAGACGCACCTTCTAGGCAGCGCACAACCACAGACAGCGCACAGCCACACGCCTCGCACGACGCAGCGATCCTAACAACATAGCTCCTTGCACACCAGCTGCTGCATCTTCATCTTCCTTCATTCCAACGTAACTACTCTCACGTTACCGTAGCGTCTCACGTTTTAACGTAGCGTCTCACGTTCCAACGTTGTTTTTCTAACGTAGAGAATTCAGTCCTGCAGTATTTCTATTTCTGTCATTGGTTGCCTCGATCAATCATGCAAAGTGATTAGTAAGGCTCTGCTCATTCCAAATGTGTGGCTCAGCTTCAGAAATTGACCGAATTGTGTACTATTGTTACTGAAAAGCATGATATTTGGTTCAGACACGCTCTTAAAACATTATACACGATAATGAATATTTGAACACAATGGGCCACACCCATGGAAAATGGCGATGGAAAATGAAAAAAAGATGGAAAATGGCTGCTATATTTTAAAATGGTTCCGAAAACAACAGTACTACTATGTTGTATTTTTTGTCCATTAGCATCTCTGATATCAATAAAAATCGTGCAATGCGGATTCGCGATGCGTAGAGCTGAAAAATGGAAAAGATGCCCCCCACCCAAATATTAATCTAATCCCCTTTCATATTTATGCTACAGAACGCGCCAGATTTACGAAAATGTTGACGTCGTCCTATCTACGTGTTAGATGTTTCCCACTTCGTTAGCTTCACAAACAGTCGAATATTGATTAGCTCTTACTTCAATCGAACAGTTGTTACTAGACTAGCGAGAGAATATCAACGTATGAGATGCTTCAGCTGCAGCTAGTTCTCAAGCTAATCCTAGCTTATTTTGAAAAAAAATTCAAAATTGTAATAATCAAAATCTCCAACTTAGAGTAGGGTCAGTAGGGTTGGGATAGGGTTGGAGGTAGGGTGGGGCCCTTGAGAAGGGTTGAGGTTAGGGTTAGATTCTCACGAATATTGAATAGGATTAGCTTGGGAACTAGCTGTAATTGATGCTTCGCCTGGCGACGATAAGAAAACGTCTTCTTCAATTCAAGTATAGAGGTTTTGCACAGCTACGGCACAGCTTTAGTAACCATTAGCAACGTGCAGCTTACAATCTAAAATGGCGTTGGCCCATTGCGGAATGACTTGTGGTTGTAGGTGATCGTACCGGGTCGTCATGTATCACCGGAAGCAAAGGATCTCCCGAAATGGAACCCATCAGGGTCGGCGATCCGGTTTCTGGTTGGGGGGGGGACGAATAACTGGGGGGGGGGTATTTACCATTGCGCCCCCTCCAATCAAAACAACGGATAACGACCTATAGAAGTCAAAATTTTTCCTAAACGGATTATTGAGGGGGACGGTGCCCTGATTACTGGGGGACGAAGCCAACCCCGTTCGCCAATCAAATTATTGGGGGGGGGGGTCGTCCTCCGTCCCTGATGGTCCTATGATGGATCGTCCCCCGTCCCTGTTAAATCGTCGCCCATGTTACCCAGAAGAACCACAGAGACGCATATTTCCTATATTATTTCCTGTTTGTTTTCGTATTCGTTGCGTGCCTTGTGAAGTCAGCCATTCAGAAGCAGCAGCGTCAGTCTCGTGCTGTAGTGCCTCACTGAATACCTGACACGTGACCACCACACAATTCACTATCAGTCTGACGTCATCTAGAAAACATGTTGCAGTGGCCTTGTTCTGGGTGAAGATGATAAACAGTGACGTCGGGAAGAGAAATTCTGGTAGCCGAGCACCGGACTGAATTTGTCATCGACCACAAACGAGTTGACCACATTTAATGTAGACGCTCTTCAAACTTCACTCCAACAAAATGTGGCATCTATGTGTGTTGCAAATCTTTAACAATTGTTCTTTCTTTACTTTAGGCGGCGATACGGATGATGATAAAGAGCACTGTAACTGATTTTGCTTTGGAGAAGGAATATCTGTTGACACCTTATTAGTAGATCAATAGTAGTACATCTTCAGACCCCAACACGGGTACAGAATAGTTCTGCAACCGAGCAGCAGAGGAAAATATGCGTTGAACCAAAATATACTCCGGGTGTGATTCAAATACGTTTTGAAAGAAGGATATTTCAGTTTCAGTTTATCAGTAGCTTTTTCGTGTGCTCCTTTAAGCCAATGGGTGTAACCCTCGATACGCAGGGGATCGCGTTTAAGGAGTGACCATTCAATATGTGACCTTCAATTCACGATCTGAAAAATTGTGCATTGTGGAGGTGGAACAAACTTGATTTGGTCTTTGTTGCACTTGAATTGAGTCGCAATCTATGGAAATTTGCAATACAGACAAGCATAATAGCGATAATGCTGAGGCGGCATTGGCTGCATTGGCTGCTGCTGCTGCTGCTGCTGTTGCTGCTGCTGCTGCTGCTGATGATGACGATGATGATGATGATGATGATGATGATGATGACGACGATGATGACGATGACGATGATGACGATGACGTCGACGACGACGACGAAGTCAATGAAGTATCTCCAATCGCGCTGTGCCACACCCTTCTGGGCACCCTCCCCTAACATGGTTTATTTTTCCTCCAAATTTAAATATACTCATCTGTTCTATTATTCTAAAAAGCGTGTCCTTTGAGAGCTCTGATGGACAACATGTTAAAAACTACGACAACTATAATTGTTCTTCTGAGTGATTGGTCTGTAACAGAAATCAAAAATTGTTACAAAGCAACAAACGTCTTTATTTATTTATTGTAAATAAGTATAAAATTAGTGACATCATGTTTATCCATCCACCACTCCCCACTGCCGCTACTCGGGTAAGCCCCAATCCAATCGCAGCGAATTAACGAATGACTCAACGATGAATTCATCAGCCCTTATGCCCCATATTTCCATTCTGAACGTTTTGACCGCTGGTGACAGAAATAGGTTAGTAGGATAGAGGGAGTAGAATAGAAGAAGAGAGGGAGTAGATTAGTAGAAGGGAGGGAGTAGAATAGTAGAAGAGAGTATAATAGTAGAATAGAGGGAGTAGAATAGTAGAAGAGAGGGAGTAGAATAGTAGAAGAGAGGGAGTAGAATAGTAGAAGAGAGGGAGTAGAGAAGAGTAGAAGAGAGGGAGTATAATAGTAGAAGAGAGGGAGTAGAATAGTAGAAGTGAGGGAGTAGAATAGTAGAAGAGAGGGAGTAGAATAGTAGAATAGGGGGGGTAGAACAGCAGAAGAGAGGGAGTAGAATTATAGTATAAGAGAGAGAGAAAGAGAGAGAGAGAGAGAGAGAGAGAGAGAGAGAGAGAGAGAGAAAGTGGAATAGTAGAAGAGAGGGAGAAATGTCCGTTGTACCCTGGCTTTTGTTTGGGATTGCCAGTTCACCTACAAGGCAGTATGCCTCAGTGCTGATAGAAGGACCAGTTAGCAACCTAACAGCAAGGCATTGCATGAATGTTCAAGGCAAGCCTAGAAGCCCTTTCATCTGTCTATGGAATGAATGCCTTCTTACCTAATCCTCAGTCAAACTGCTTACATTCACTGTAGGAATGAAGCGCACTTTGTACACTGTAGAAATCACAGTGTCACATTGGTACCATAACGGCTCTAACCGCGCATTTAATACATCCCTATTCAATGTTTCCCTATTCAATGTCTCCCTCTTAATACCTCCCTATTCACAGCCTCCCCCTTAATACCTCCCTATTTAATACCTCACTCCCTCTTCCTCCTCCTCCTCTCACAACATGTATTACCACCTCTCCCTGTCGTGAACATAATTCACGTTTGATGTTATTTTCGTCTTGGAGCTCTGGACCTGCACCGACTCTGTCTCTGGCTACTCTCTGCCTATCACTCTTCCTCTGTCTCTGTGTCTCTGTGTCTCGCTCTCGTTCTCTCTCTCTCTCTCTCTCTCTCTCTCTCTCTCTCTCTCTCTCTC
>JAQFYQ010004214.1:0-10053 GCA_034694885.1 Buchholzia appendiculata | reverse complement strand
CTAACTCGGTTATCCCGTATCTCACTCGTGGCAGCATCCAGGCGTGGGTGGCAAACGAACCGTGTTCATCCGGGTCCTTGTCGGGACGAACCCGGATAGAACCGACCGGGAATCGGACCGGCGTCGGACCATACAGCACGGTTAATTGAATAAATCTGATTGTCGTGTTATTCGCATCGATAAATTTCAATTGGGTTCGGGCGACAATGTGTTAGTTCAAGAGAAACTTAGCAGAAATATTCTTCATTTGGCCGACAGAAAGTGGTGGAAATATCGAGTTTCTAGAGAGCGATTCGAAAAGTACTTTAACAAAAAAAATTCTATAAATATTAGCTGAAAGTAAATTTCTACATGATTGAGCGTGAAACAAATTATGTTCGCAACAATCTAAGTTCATATTTTGTTTGTTCTCAATTTCGATTGATGTGCAAGAACATACGGTGCCATCTGTTGTTTAATACGGCTATTCCTGACATTTTTATCCCACATAAAGGACATTTTTTATCCCACATGAAACAAATTTTGAAACTGTTTAAACGTTCTCAGATTATCCAACCATAAGGTAAAATTTTCAAAATCTTTCACAACTTTCTGGAAGCCACAATATAGCCTGAAAATAAGAATTTAGTACTTGGGTTTTCAATAGAAAAACAATACTTTCTGATCTCCATTCAATTGAGCCTTGTTCCTTCTAGATCTACAATTTTAAGGAAATGTTTTACTCTCATTAATCGTTCAAAATAGTTTTTGAGATATTACAAGTTCAAATAGCACGAGTGAAAACTGAGTTATACCCGTCAAAAGGAAAATAACCGATATACGCAATATTAACTGTCTTCGTTGTTTCATTTTAGAATTTTTTCTATAACCAGCACACTATAACTAACACACGAAAATGTTAAATATATCGTCAATTTATTGGGAAATCAACCCCTGGAATGAAATCCTAAATGTTATTGTCTTCAGAAGCTGAGATAAATGAGTCAATTCTGGATGTAAGCAGAATCAAACTATTTGACGCCATATATAGAATGATACTAATCCTGTCCGTAATGTAACGCATTGCATTATCTCCACTGCTAGCAAAGTGCTCCAAATTAATTCTAAACGAAGCATGCAAATTTAAATGTTTTCCTTAACCATGCAGAAGACAAATAAAAAAATCAAATATGAAATATAAAATTTGAACTATATTTGGATTAACATCTTGAAAGAGAATTTCGGGAAATATGATCTTTAATTTTTCATCAGCAACTATTCCGGAGAGTAAAAATTACAGTGATTATGCTCCTATTTTATGTCCTTTATTCAATTTCAAAACTTGCAATAAAATCATCTAAGCTTTCTGATTTGCTTAGATGCAATAAGTTATATTGTCAATGTAACAATTTTCTCCAGAACATCGTTCACAGTTTCCCTATTGAGTTTCAGCTGTTACAGCGCACATCGATAGAGAGCAAAGCCTACTTAACAAATCCCCACCTGCTGACCCAACCATGAACTTGGCACACTTCGTATCTTCTGAAGACTTCTCATACATTATGATGTAACAAATAATCCCAGTGATCGATAGAAAGTAATCGTCACATCGATTCGTGCCGAGAAGTGTTTAGAGAGTGTTGCACTGAATCTAATGTGATTACTCATGTTGTTATCCACTGACTCGACAGAATTGCTTGAACCTGTCTCATATACAGATTAAACTTTAACCTACTGAACCTTACCAAACTCTCTGATCTCTACATAAGATAGTTGTAATCTGTAACTAGTCGTCGCCTGTTTAATTTTAACTCAAATGACAAATTTAATGAGATATATACATGTACCAGTGAGAGGCGCTGCGAAATGCCTTGATCAATTTTATATCGTTTTAAAGTTAACTACTGTATGTTAAATTGGTAGTTTTAGAAACATTTCGCTTTCGATTATTCAGCCTTCGGTCAGAAGTCACATAATTTTAACACTTTAAATAGCTGTCATTTGATCCAACGCCAATCCTGATTTCCCTTATTCCATTTAGACAAATTACAATAATTCGTACAGGTCTCAGATGTGTGACCAGTTAGTTTAACGTTTCAGCAATTTAGAAAAATTCAATTTAAACAAGTGCAAAATACAACAAGCGCAAAAAATAAAATATATAAAAACTAAGGCTAAGAATAGGAAATATACAGTAACTATAAGTTAAAGAGTTTTCTCTTATTTTGGAAGTCCTCCATGATAATATCGTTGATTCTATAGAAGTTATATTTATGTATGTATCAGTATGTATTGTATCTACCACCGTAATCAATCAATTACTACTAATATAACATGAAATCCTGTTCTGTGTTCTGGCATTATGAACAAGGATGCAGATAAATTGAAGTAGTTCAAATCGTAACTAAAATAATACACATTTTCAAAATTTCAGATCATTGCACAGAATTGCAACAAAATTGCAAACATTAATAATTTCGAACACAAATAGTAGAATACAAAAATATGTGAACATTTATAACACATATTTTCAGATACGTTCCTTTGAGTAGATAGTCGAATATAAAAAATGTTGCAAAATATCTTAAAGCGGCTCCAGACAAGGGTGGCTTTGTCGGTGGGTTGGGGGGAGGTTGACCCCACCCCTGGGGTCAAATTTTGGATTTGAAGCCAGGGGTGGTCAAATTTTGGACCGTCGCTACCACCTGCTCGTCACGACCCCCACCCATTTTTCACAAATCCCACACTGTTTCAGACTTCAACATATTAGAATTAAAACATTTGAAGCAAATTGTGTATTTATTTAAAACCTGAATAAAAAAGCATCCATTGAATTAGATGTCTCCTGACGATCTCTTGGTAGCAGCATAATGAGATTGAAAATATGAATAGTAACGTATTCCAAAGTAACGTATCGAACCGGTAATAGAAATTAGCCATGTAGCGTCGACGTATTGCACAGATCCACCGCTTTCCTCCATGTGCTCAACAAGGCGAGCAGCGAGAATGTTAGTATCATGAAGGGCATCCGGCTGTAAAACCTTGCTTCGACAAATCGAGCATGTCAAAATACATTTTCTCTGCAGGGTTTAATCAGAGTTAGCTTGATTTTCAACAATACTCTCCAACGAAGGAAAACTTGTCGGTAACCTCGAACATAATTTAATTAGCTTAAGCGCAAATGGTTGACAGTGCCATGATGTAGCCATGGTAAGGGATGGCGGGAAATAAAGGATGGCTAAAATAGATGAAAATTTTCAAACTAACTTGGATGTTCATAAGGGTGTCCGGAAATAATAATTGATTCATAAATATTTTAAGCGATTTATGCTTAAAAATGTGTCGGCGATTGGAGCCGTAATCTTCATATTAAACTATAATAAGAAAACGCAATACAACTCCATGCACGTTATAATGCATAGTGAGAAACTGAATAGTCATCTGATTGCAACCAACAAAAATATATTACTTTGGTTATGAATAAATGCATAATTAATTTACTTATCAATAAAAACGTGTATATTATGGCCTAATGAAAATACATTCATACAGGAATATATTATTATATACGTATGTGTTATGAAGACATAATAAACTTACAACGTGAATATCATGCGTGCATACCATAATAATGCTATATTATTGCCCAAAATATTTATTTAATATCGATTTTTTAAGTTGGTGCTATGTCTAATGAAGGATTTACAATGGTATTTTGATAATATCATAGGTAATTTAAATATTTAACGAATTTTATATTAAGCTTTATCTATTACATTTTCTTCTGAAATCAGAAAGCTTCATAGTCATACCTTGATATTCTTCCACTTCCGACAGTGCGACGCGTCCAGAAGAAAATGAAACGTAGTTCACAATACACGACGTTCAACGAGGTGTGTCGCCCGACAACAAATAATTAATAAACTAGCCAGATCTCCCGGCGAGCTAATAGCCTAATACCGTTGATCAATGTAACAATACTACTCAACAATGTTTGACAGCATTCGAGAGCAATATTCTAATGAAACGAAACAGGTCACGCCTGATTTACTTGGGAAAATATAGAGAATGAGTCACGCTTCAGTGAACTTCTCGGTTTCCAGCGCTCGACAGCGTTAAACGAGTTGCAAGTCGGCCGACAATCAACTTCGTGTACCACGAACTTGTCTCCTAAATTTGCTCCTACCTTGCAGGGTACGGTGTTACACACAGTTCTGCAACAAAACCGCAGTTACATCAAAGACTGCCTCAGATCTGAGCTCTCCATAATCGCTGTGTGTCTCTGCCGTAAAGTGGGTGTGGCAGGATTTACTGTGCGATTCCTTCCGTTAAGATTCACTCGAGCAGCAGCTGCTGCGTGAACAGCTTCTAGCTGCTGGGTGAACAGCTTCCAGCTGCTGGGCGAGCAGCTGCTGCTAGGGCAGAGAGCGTCGCAGCAGCTGCAGTGCTTGCTGGGTCGTCAGCGAGCGATCAAAGGGGAAGAGGAGCGACGATTGTGGCGCTGCGACGCTTGTCTTCACGGCCTTCTCTGTCAGTCAGTCGTGCCAGGGACACGCCCACCAGCTCCTGGGATTGGCAGAACGTCGTTCGTCTGAAACAGCTGACAGCTCCGATGATAATTGATCAAGAAGTTCAAGACGTGAAGTGCAGAACGTGTAATTTGCATTACATTAAATGGGAAACGATTTATTAGAACTCTGATTTCATCGTTGCACAGTTGCAGGACATGTTCAATCAAAAAGCATGAAGAAAATAAATTAGAAATAGTAAATTGAGTAGCAGCAAATAACAAATTGCACAATACCGAGTTCAAAAGTTGATTAGTTATTTTATCGAACAAGATTTAATAATTTCACCGGACAGTTACTCCAAATATTTCTATGCAAGCAAAGTAAACAAAGAAATAATATATCAAAACGGCACACAGATAAGAAAAAGAGAATAGGGGAGTTTGACACAAGTAAAAAAAAACAATATTTCGTTTCAATATAAAAATGTACCAAACTGGTTACATTATAATTGTTCTTCAGTAAGGTCGTTGAATGTCCATTACATGAGCCAGAAGGCAACTGAGACCACCTGTGTTCACCTCATCTCTACGTTGGATCGGTTGATTTGTCTCGTGCCAATCAAGCCATTCCCTTAACTGAGTACCGAGATAGAGATATGGTATGTAGTCATCTTAACATAATTAACAGGAATTACATTTAAAGTTCATTGATGACAAACTTTACTGGAAGAAATTCAAAACTCTGCACATAATTTGTTCAGTCTTATAGCGCATTAAAATTACTTATTGTACATGAGCAACGCAATGGCTAATATCGGTTTATTGGGATTTAGTCAACTATTTATGGGACTTAGTTGGAGTTTTAAAGAATGGTGCACGCATTTATTTTTGAAAACCTCACAATATAGCCATTCAAAAATATTTTATTACAAAAATATCTGCAGATCACTCATATAGCGGCCATTTTGATTTTTAAAATGTTCTTAACAAGAGGGTCATCAATCATAACACAAGAATAATAATCTTAACACTTGTTTAAAAACAAATCTCAAATTTTATGAACTCAAAAACACTGACGTAGATTTAAAATGCAGCACACAAACAAAGATGTAAGAAGACAAAGTTGTTCTCATCTGCGGGCATCTTTAAACAAGTCTTTGTTTAACAATTTGAATTAATTCATTTTTCTTTCATATTCCAAATTTATTGAAATTGTATACTATAAATGTTCATTACATTTCAATGTATTAAATGACCCGAGGTCGACGAATTGCTGTTCTTGAAGTTTATCGTGGCTGGCATTGACTTAGCGTAAATATTGATCTCGGCATCGGTTGATGTTATAGCTTCGGTTACTGTAGTGCGTTCATCCTAGAATAGTGCTTGACATTATATGTGTTATGTGCTGCTGTGAATTAGACCTTTCAATTTAAATATTGGACTCATTTAAAAATCATCTCACGATGTCGGTCTCTGTCAAATTGAAATTTCGTACATTTTATCCGATGTATTCCTTTCCCCGTGGCACTCGCTATTCCGGTCCGAATTCAGTACTTCAAGACTCGTCATTCTGCTCTAATTCGAAACCTTGAACAAATTTATCCCTCTCTGTTTGCAACGACCCGCATACCGTATTGCGACACTGAGACAAACCTTATTTTCTCATCTCCCAACAACCGCCCTCAAATTAAGGGTTAGGGTTAGATTAGGGCTAGGGTTAGAAAACTTGTCCGACCGACCGATCGCAATGTCGGTAAAAATTTTAATTTGTAATGAAACCTTCTGCTGTTTAACGTTTATTTCACCATTTTCCTACAGAGGCTCACCAGTACTAGACACGTCTTTCATCCTTTGGGACTCATCAGTAGTACGCTAGTAATTTTATATTCACGCTGTTAGATTCAGCATGAATGCTGAAGCAAAAAAAGGAATTCATAGCTAAACCGGTTGCAAACAAAGATTTCAGAAATCATCCAAGGCTTGCATCCTTCGAATTGTACTTATGTGCACCGGTTCTGTCAAAAATAGTTGCAGTGAGTTTCTATATTCATCATAGTAACAACTCGACGATACATCTGTTATCCTTATGGATAATATTTAAGGTCACAACTGTACTTGGGATATACCTTCAATTTTACTAATTTTAATGAGCCTACAGTCGTCAATTAACTATCATGATTTTACGAGGATTTCTCTTGCCATATTATAATAGGCCTAGTGAAGTGCGTCATTCAATCTTAGAATTTTTTTTGCAAAAAACGCTTCTTCCCCGTTCTTCGCAATTACAGAATTGCAGCGTCCCGAAGCCATTCAGACTCGAACGTTGCGATTGTTAGTTACGCTCTGCGCAAGTGCGTGCAATTATTTCGCGAATGGTTGACGTTATCGAAAGCCTTATAGAGGTCGTTGAATAATTTGACGAAGATTCAATGCGCAGCGGCGGTTCGCTAGTTATATATAATCTCTGATAATCTCATAATGCTCTGGCAGTAGACGCAGCCTCAGTTGCAGCAGACTGACGCATGGCTGTTTTGTCTTTTCCGCGGCGCGAAGAATTATATATTTAAAACAAACGATCGACTTTATAACTACCGTCCGCAGCAGTCACCGCTTTTTGCTATTGTGACGGCGCGCAGCGGTTAATCTTAGCAGCTTTTCACCTCTCTCTACCATTATCTACTCGTATAAATACAATCCTAACAAAAGCTGCAAAAGAAAAGTCGATTGAGCGACTGTTTGAATAAACGGAGATTGCGCTGTGTAGTAGTTATTCTGCCATGATTAAATGAAGTGATGTTATTAAGCATCGATTCTTGTTGTGTGCTTCACGATATAAAGATTATCCGATTATCCACACAGGGGTTTATTGACAGGTTAGGCTTACCAGCTAGATCTAAATTGAATGTACTTTACTCTTTAGACTATTTGAATGGTCATCACGATGATATTTTTGGAATCTGCCTGATTCATATTTCGTAGATGTGGAACAGATTAGAGCAAATTGTCTCAAACTACACTTTAATTGTTATGATAATTGGACAACGTAATTAACGAACGTATTATTCGCGACATTGTGATGCTACTGAAAACCGTTCTCGAAACAATTCATTACTAGTACACTTCCACGATATGTATTTGCTTCAGCCAAAAAAATTATTTTCACAATGCATTCTTTCAGGTTTGATATTAAGTCATTTTGTGATAGCCATTTTTATTGAAAAGTTGCATCTTTCAGTTTATATTATCCTATAAACTGTTCGGGTGCTCAAAAGCGCTAACATTTACATAGGTCTATTGTTAATAATTAATTGTACTTATATTTTACAATATATGAAATATTTCTTAATAATAATAATAATGATATTGTCGGTTGATCATTAGATTACTGTATTCACTTCCATTGACACCGTATCAGCAAAGGTTCTCAACATTATAGGAACCTGGCGGATGACTGACTGTTACTGTATTCCGCTTCTTCGTACGCGACAAACATGGCTGCTTGTAATTAGTTAATTGCAAGGCCTTGTCGCAATGAGATATTGATCAGCTTTTTTGTTGCAGATCACTCTTATCTCTATCGCGGTGCACCCACCATATTGTTAGCTACGCTGAATGGTGAGCGCGTGACAGAGCTGCCACCTGTCTGCTCAAATCAGAAGTCCTTTCAAAGTCCATCTTATTAAGGTCAGAATGAAGCAATTGCATTTCAATAATCATCTAAACACAATTAATAAAACAGGTACACTTAATTTGGGTATAGAAGTTGAAAAGTGATGAATTGTAAATTATTGAATACTTTGAATGATGTCTCAACATGAAAAGTCACTTGTCAGTTAATTAGACAAAAGAGTATTAGCGAAAGTTATGTTTCTAAAGAAATTTAATTAGATTATTTGCTAGATTACTTATTAAATTATTTATTAATATTACACATTATTGATTAAATTTGCTTAAACAGCGATATGCATGTAAATTCATCACTCGCTGATTTGTCAGTTTGCCACAATAAAAAATATTATTTTGCTATATACTCTCATTTAATTCAAATGATAGTAAATTTGCCTGCTAAAACCCGTAGTTTTTTCAAAATGTTGCTAACTTTGACTAATCAAACAAGTCGTTTAATCGTGATAAACGCAGTGTAGGCAGGAAAGCAAGAAAGAACTAACAATATATCACTAAATATCTCTAAATACCCAAGATATTTATCATATTTTTCTGATATACTTGATATTTCTTGATCTGAAGTCTCCATGATATATCTAGATACGATACTTCTTAACGATACTTATAATTCTTACGATACTTATTAACGTTTGAAATATGTTAATACGAAAAGTTCATAATATTTCTTGATACACTTGATATTTCCTAACATCATTTTGATATTTTGTGATCAGTGCAGAAAGCAGGCTATATATTCCTCTCAGTAAGAAGAACAATAATTCTGTATGCGACGCTGTTTTGCTCTGCGGTGAGCAACGCGCCCGGTTAACGTCAGCCAGTCGCCTTTATGTGATTGGCCGATAAATGATTGCTGTTCACTGTGTTATGGAATTTGTGGCAATTACAGGTCTTGGGCGAAATCAGCAACTGTTATTACTGGTGCCGACCACCGACTCGTCGCGAGAAACAACGACACGCAACCGACAGCACGAAGGGAAGCAAGCAGGAACAGCGAGGAACCACCAAAGAGGAGAAGGAAACAACGGAGGAAAGAGCAGGGGAAACGACGAGGAACAAGCGGAACACAACGGGGAAGCAAAGAGGAGAGAGAAGAGGGAGGGACGGCGGAGTTGTGTTCGCAAGCGTTAATTCAAGTCGACAATTCAGTGTCGAGAGTCTCGACGCTTTGCTGTAATTTGATATTGACCCGAGTCAGTACTCGGAGGTTGATGTTGCTTAACGATACGACGCATAGCTGAAAGATATACGGCAGTACAATGTGCTTGGAATACGAAAAAACGACAAAGGGGAAATGTAAAAGTACTATTACTGAATGGTAGCTACTAGATTTTTGTTAGAATCTGAACTAGGCCTAGAATACATTAGATACTTGACATAAGTGAGTACCGAGTAGAACATTGTCCAACTCACAAATGTACTATGCTCATCACGCTCATTAAAGTCTGTTCACTAATTCAGTGTATGTGAAAAATGGGTCACTTATTTCTGGCACATTTTTCTAAACATTAATTGAGAAAAATGTTTTGAAGTGATACAGGCTGACTCATAACAAATTTCAATTTGAACTGGATTATTCGTCTAACCCTGTAATGTCAGACGAACTGTTTATCAAATTACTTATGTGGTATCCGAGGAATTTCGCAAAATTATTTTAAAACCCATTCTAAACAATTAATGTCAATAAGAGGAAGGCCATCGTTGATACCCCTGGTGGATGAATTATGGGAGGCTCAGAATTGCAAGCAATGTTGAAAAGTGTGTTGTGCGATCGATGTAGTTCATTTTCAATATCAGATCAGTTTATATATAATCTTTAATTCGTCACATTTCATGACAGCAAAATAACACAAAATAAATCAAACAAAGCAAAATAAATA
>JAQFYQ010004213.1:0-10055 GCA_034694885.1 Buchholzia appendiculata | reverse complement strand
GCTATTGCAATACTTTTCTGATTAAGTATTGCTAAAAGTATTGCAATACTTTTTAAGAGTATTGCTAACAACCCTGATCGCTTCTGATCCAGCCTGACCTTCCTCCATTAGAACAATTCCAATCCGACCGGGACATTCTTTGACTCAACTCTAGCCGACATACAGCAGCTCAGCATAGAAGTACATAGAAATTATTTCGACATGACACTGTTTAATTCGAGAACTACAGTAACTTGCCAGTCACATACTCTGTCATGTTTTCAATGCATGGCATTACAATACCTACATTTCTCTGAGGATCGGATTCAGATCGATCGGAACGTTGTCATCAGTGTTTGGATTGCTGGCATTACTGTTGTGCCTTGCGGCGGGTCATTAGCATTCATTCCTTTATCTATGGCTCTCTTCGTGTCTTCGCTTCTTCTTTCTCTACTAGAACCTTTGTTCAATACTTGACCTGACTAGGCTTCAGTTTATCATCATGCATGCGTCACCGTGCATGTGTGTCGCGTCACCGTGCTTGTGTGTCGCGTCACCGTGCATGTGTGTCGCGTCACCGTGCACGTGTGTCGCGTCACCGTGCATGTGTGTCGCGTCACCGTGCATGTGTGTCGCGTCACCGTGCATGTGTGTCGCGCCACCGTGCATGTGTGTCGCGCCACCGTGCATGTGTGTCGCGCCACCGTGCATGTGTGTCGCGTCACCGTGCACGTGTGTCGCGTCACCGTGCATGCGTGTCGCGTCACCGTGCATGTGTGTCGCGTCACGCATGCACGGTAACGCGTCAACTCTTGACCTAAGCAGTGATTTCTCATCGAAAAAGTCCTAATAACTGTACATGTATATTCATAAAGAAATACTGCATGTCAAAGATAGACTGGACTTGTAAAGTAAGGATGCTCTAACCTTGCCAGTAAGAGAATGAGTCACACTCTGTGATGCTCTGAGCAGTGACGAGATGTGGAGCGAGCGAGGTGATGGAGAGAAGGAGGAGCAACACACGGAGAGTCCTTGCTGGGGTCCACGGCGTCAGAGAGAGGGTAGGGATTCCCCAAGTGCGTGACGTCAGAGAGAGGGCTGGGATTCCCCAAGTGCTTGACGTCATGATCGCAGCCGGTATAAGCTACCGTGGACCAGAAGTTATTCGCTGTTTGAAATACTCGCAGAAAGAGAGTTTAACAGTAGTTAACAATAATTGTTCCTTTATCCTCAGCAGTAGCACCTAACTATGCGATTGTAATCCAACGTTAAAGTGAACGAAACATAAGTATCGTCCATAAAAACTATAACCGAATAACTAAGCTAAAGATATTCTTACTTCTCTCGCCCCTCGGGAGAAAAGTATCCGCCCCTGGTTGATGAGACAATAAAGGCTACAGCTGCTGCCAATGCTGTGGTCAGTGACGTGGCCGAAATAAATCATGTGATAGCACATCCGATGCATTATTGAAATGTGCTCTTATAAATTAAGGAATATGGAGTGACCACCTGGGTGACCATACAATCATTAACAGTGACCATGGTAGCCTCTGACTTCCAAGGTGATCAGATATTATCAGTCAAAAATTTTAAGAAATCCGACAGATAATTTTTTTGGCTGATTCAGATCTCAGCTGAAATCAGTATCAGTCTATAACTTTGTGAGAAATATTCAGTCTGAAATTGGCAGAAATATTGATTCTGCTCGACGACATTTTCGATTGACCAGAGACAATTTTATAAAGGATTTTCAGACTCTCCAACACAATTTTCACAGTGCTCCATTTTGGAGTAAGCCATATGTAGTAGGCTACAACTTTTAAAGGATAATATGATTTTGTAGATTTTTAAAAAATTCAGTGCCATTACTTGGATAACTTTAAACTCTCAAATGTTTCTTCACTTTTATGCTGTATCCAGCGAACATCGGTTGCAACTAGACATTTCACCGAAAACCCAATTCGCTGAAAAGACCTTTCGTCGACAAGACGAAAAACAGAAAACTTTTTTGCATGAACTACGATGATCAGACTCTGAAAGACGTTTCACCGAAAACAGATTAGTCAAAAAGACATTTCGCCAAAAAGACATTTCGCCGAAAGAGCACTTAGCTGAGAATTAGTTTTTCTGGTAAAATTTGTTCTCACAAGTAAAGCGTCTTTTCGACGAATTTGTATTTCGGCTAAACGCCAATCGTCTTTTGCAGGCTGGCTCTTCTGCCAAAAAGCCGCCTATTAGCCACCGTCTGTCAACCTTCCCAAATGTCTAGTTTGAATCACGTTTGTCAATGTTTATCAATGTTTAACTTATATGTATCACGATTACTGCAGTCGAAATGTAGCTAATTTTTTTTTGAAAACACTTTGTCGGCGGACAATATTTCGTGCCGATTGGATTAGCGGGAGCTGGACTCAAAAAGCGGGGTTCGGTTTCGAATTGTACGTCCGGTATTCTCTGACTGAGGGCGTCAAAAGAGCAGAAAACGGACAAAATCAGGGGTTCGCTAAATGTTTAGTGCTCCTATTTTGACCTTAGAGATAGGAAATTTTGAATAATTGATTGATATCAAAACGTGAGAGATGGGTTTCAGTAATGAATCTTCAAACTGTCGTCAAATTCAGAACAAGATTTTTTCACAACGAGTTAAAGCTGAAGTTTATTTAATAGTCAAAGTTGGTGAGCGATCACAAACAATTTTAGTCGTCATTCAATTTAGGTAAATTATGATTACTGCTAAATTTCTCAAAAGATTATGATGATAATTATAATGATAATGATATCAATGTCGTATTAGACATAGAGACATTCTGTAGGCGGTCACTAAAGATCCAACAACGAAGTAGTTGTCAAGACTTCGTACAGGTTACAGTAACTGAACTAAACAGCGGCAGCTGTATCGGTCGGTCATGACAAAGTTGGACCTCTACATACTCTAACTTAACGCACGCTTGAATCCACTGCATGGAAGTGTACAACTCAAGTTCAGTGTACACTTTGTACACCTTGCTCGGCATGCACACATCCATCAAGTGTGAAAGTGTGAAGGGTTTGAGTACGTCATGACCTGTTGAAGGTTGGGGGAGAGAGAGAGGGAGAGAGCGAGAGAGAGAGAGAGAGAGAGAGAGAGAGAGAGAGAGAGAGAGAGACAGAAAGAGAGAGAGAGAGAGAGAGAGAAAAAAAGTTGTTTGGACGGCTGGTACAGTGGATGACGCGATGAGCAAGTGCTTGCAACCTGCCATGAAGGTAATGACAGGTATGAAATACCTGTAAGGCTGTAAGTATGGATGCAGCGCTTTGAGAGCTGAGAATGAATTTAAGAATGTCTGTTACAAGTGCGCAGGAACTTGACGACTCTGTATCAAATAGGTCGGCGCTGGCCCACTATAGCCTGTAACTTACTAGAGAGAAGGCAAGTCAGCTTAGCATGCACTCGAACTAAGCTTTACACACTCTAGAGACAAAGCATTACTCATTGCAATGCTTAGTGGTGCCAGAAACATGTCAACATAGTTTAAGTACAACAGTTAATGCATTGTACCTCTTTGGTGAGATATGTTGCAATATGATACTGTATTGGCAAGCCAGACGTTACCGTTATATCATCATCGTCATCGTCATCATCATCGTCATCATCATTCGACACATGGTAAATGTCAATGCGGAGTGTTTCTCAAGGAGTTTCGAGCGAACTCAATACAGTGTAGAAAGCACAAGATTTGGATTCACTACTAATACAGCCGGTGACGTCACCGGTGACACCGGTGACGTCACCGGATCACTGCAAGTTGCCGAACAACTCGGGTTTCCATTGTAGCATTAGTGGGGAAAGGTGATGCAAGCCCATGACAAGGAATACCTGAATCTCATCGATACAATTGAGTCTATGATGCGTGTATAAATGTCGTTACTTGTGGGACACTATTTGTGCTGAGAGTGGCGCGGTACACTCAGCTAGAACGAGGCTAATGCGTGCTTGTCATAAGTGCTGGTCATAATTGCTTAGAATTTGCGCCTATTCTTATTGTTAGGAATGGCACGCTAAAGTTGAAAGAGAACATTTACTGAGTGTCAAGAGTGTATGGATTAATGGAAGTGAAACTTGGCAAGCTGTCAAGGTCGCAGATGCGAGGTGTTTAGAGGGAACAAAGAACAAGATGATGAGATGGATGCGAGGGGTCAATCGTAAAGATAAACTGGCATCTAGTAGTCGAGGTGAAAGGTTGGGTATCTGTGGTGTGGTTGATGATGTCAGACACAGCAGGTTGAGATGGACTTGAAAGAAAGGACGACAGTGATTGGGGAAAGATATACCAGTAAAGAGTCGGGGAAAACAAGCCGGAGTAGAAAGACTTGGCTGGAGTGTGATATCAGCAAATCAAACTGAACCAGGGTTCTCAAGTTGCACTTGATCATGGACTGTGGAGGGAGAGGACATTGCTATTGTTGACGTCCAACCCTCCCGGACAACGAAATAATGACGTATAATTTTGATGATGATGATGATGACGATGGTAATGATAACCCGTTTTTAGTCTACTATTCGCTTGGGTTAAATGTCCGTGCCGACTGCCCATGTAGTACAGACTTTACCTTTACTGTCACAATGATATCTTGGTTTATGGACAAAGACGAAATCATATCTAAATGATTACGTTTGCACACGGGAAACTTTCTCTGTTTCTATTTTTGTGAGTTATCTATCTTCTTAACTATATTATCTTTGATCCTGATAGTAAAAACTTTGTATTTGAGTTCTTATTACGTAGCCTACACAATGTTTCATGTATGTGTTTATTACGTAGCATACACAATGTTGAATGTGCAGATTACGTAAACTACTCAATGTTGCATGCATGTGCTTATTAGTCCAAGCGATCTAAGCAAATCAACTTGTCAAAACGGAAAGTGCCAGTGTCACAGTGACTTGGCGAAAGAAAGCTAAAAAATACAAACGATTAATCAAAATAGTTGAAATCCATTATATTATTTATTACAAAATCACCAAACTGGTAGTATATGTTTACAATTAACTGTCTATACTATAGTGTACAAAATAATATTAATTTTCAGAGCAAGTAGATTTCAGTGAGAAACAGTGAACACATCATATTTCAAGAATTAAACTTGATGCAGTTCATGGAATGAAGCAAATAAACTTTAGCTATTGCGCCACACGTTGTGGATATCTCAGGAAGTACAAGATAATAGAAAGTAGAAGATTAAAGAAAGTGCAAGCAGTTATTTCAAACTCTGTGCAAAGTCAATTCACGCGGGGCTTTGACTTCGAGTAATACACTTAGAGTAACCGAGTCTATTTATTTCCGTTGCTTCATTTGTTGTTTTCCTGATAGACTGGCCAAGTTCACGTCAGAAAAAGTAGCAATAGAATAGAATAGAATAGAATAGAATAGAATAGAATTGAATAGAAGATTTTCCACGTATTATATTTCTTAGTTATGCCACTGGATATTACTTTCCACCCCTCATACACAACACATCCTTCTAGTACACTACTCATACAACATATCTCATCACATCTTAGATAACATGCATAGTGTAACGGTTCTGTACACACAAGTGCACATCTGTACACACAAGTGCACATCTGTACACACAAGTGCACATCTGTACACACAAGTGCACATCTGTAGACACAAGCGCACATCTGCAATGCAGACACATGCAAGAGAGCAAGGCAGTACTAGCAGTTCGTAGGGACACTTGCAGAACTCTTTCTCACCAAAGGACCTCCCACATTGTGTGACGCCACTAAAGGACCTTCCACAGCGATGCGTGACGCCACTAAAGGACCTTCCACAGCGATGCGTGACGCCACTAAAGGACCTTCCACAGCGATGCGTGACGTCACTGAAGGACTTCCCACAGCGTTGCATGACGTCACTAAATGACCTCCCACCTCGCTGCGGGAGAGAGACTTGGTCTGATGTGCAAAGGTTCTGGCTGGTTTCCTTGGAGGGAGGTTCAACTTCTGCGACTCTGAGGATGCGCAGGAACACTTTGGCAGGTAATCAAGAACAATTGGATAGTGAAGACTTTCTCTGCTCATTCGCACAGAGTCTTGCACAAAGTTTGTACTCCCAAACTCTTGACTCGTGGTTGCTGCACTAGAAGTCGAGGTAGTACAACAACTTGATGCAAGTTCTTTCACTCGATTCCTTGACACAGGTTTAATCAGAGCTAACTCATTCCGACTCCACATGGAGTTTGTATTCAAACAATTGCACTTGCATAGCTGCTTACAGTCGGGATAATTTCTTGACGTAGAAACTCTGAAACAGTTCACGTACTGACCCGACTCAAGGTCAAGGTCAAGGTCAAGGGCTGATAGCTCTTCAGGCTGAGGATTCAAATCCTTGCGTGGAAAGCTACTCGGCTCTTGCCCCAGGGCTAATAGTGTATCCGGGTGTTGGGGTGAATCTTTGTCTATCAGACTTATTCTCAAGCGATCCAACAAAACTTCCACGCTTCCATCTCTAGCCTCTAATGGTTTACTTTCTTCCGGTCGATGGTTAAATTCATGTTTAGAATGGTCGGGTTTAGAATGGTTAAATTCAGGTTTAGAATGGTCGGGCTTAGAATGGTTATATTCAGGCTTAGAATGGTTATATTCCGGAAAATGACGGTTAAATAGAGGTAAATGCTGATTATGTTCGAGCGCTCGAGGGTTTGAATCCAATAGCGGAGAGTATTTAGATTCATTTGACCGAACCCCCCTCACAATCCTGGCATGATTGAAACTCCTCACATTGACCCCAGGTCCCCCATTGACCCCTGGCCCTACATTGACCCCAGGTCCCCCATTGACCCCTGGCCCTACATTGACCCCTGGCTCATAGAGGTCATCGCCTGTAGCGTTGCTACATTCACCTACGGAACGGTCGAGTACATCTGTAGTGTGATTCAGTGCACAGCTGTTCGGCCTTACATCACTACACAGTTCAGTGCTGCCATCTGGCGAATGCAAGTTATGGAAAGTTGCAAGGAAACGTTTACACTCCAGCGCCTTTCTATCATTCACAAGACAGCTCCGGTGATCCAGATCCTTCTGGACCTGGCTGGACTGGGATCTTAGCAGATCCTTCTGGATCGGACTAGATTGGGTTCCTAGCAGATCCATGGATCCGGTCGAGGCATGTAACATGTAATGATCTTCAAGCATGGAGTCCAGAATGTCTGACTGCAGAGACTCGTAGCGTCCGTTCACACTACGAAGTAAACTGCTCAATTCTGAACTCCCTTGTTCTGTGTTGTACAGCAGAGGTCCATAGTCTTCAAGAAATGCAGCAGCAGCCCTGGCGGCACGCAGTTTCTCACCCGTCCACTTCTCCCATTCCTTGGACATGAGAGGGTTCAAGGACGTTTCTGAAGATCCACACGAGGAGTTCTTGGAATTACATCTGGAGCAGTTGTTGCATTTGGAACAAGACTCCTGTAATTCTCTCTTCACTGGCTCATCTGAAACATCTAGCTGAATGAAAGGCTGTTGTGCGCAGAGAACTGGTCGACTCGGAATTAACTTCAGCTCGTCTTCTTCTACATTAGAATCATCTGGACTCACTTTTATTTTAACACGAGACACATCTGCTGTCTTACTTGCTGTCTTGCTTGCTGTCTTACTTATTGTCCTACTCCTAGGCAAGGAGTTCGTCAGCAAGTCAGGTGTAATGCAGCGAGGAATCAGAGATGGAAAGTACGCTCTCCTTACTTTTCCTTCCATTCCTTCAGTCAAACCACCGGAATTATTTCCCGATGCGTTTCCAATCGGAGAGACGGAGATGGATTGTGATTGGTCGGCGCTGCTGGGCATGTCACGTGAGAGCTCGTCCACTGTATCAGCTGGGATGTACCCCATCGACGTTCCTGAGTCGTCATTGGCTGCTGTTCTCGACCAATCGAAGCCTTGCATTGGTGACATGGTATGGTTGTTGCTATGCAGGGTGGCCTGGTCCAAGTCCGACTTGTCCGGTCCTCTGTGGTTCCGGTAGGACCTTCCTTGAATCCTTCTCTTCCCAGCACAGCAGCAGCGCCTCCTCACACTTGGGAACCGAGCCAGACAGACGATAAAGAAAGAGATGAAGATGACGAAGGCAACTGCTCCAAGAATTGCTCCAAGTATGGCTTCCAGTTTCGTGATGTTCCATGCGATGGAAGCACGTGACGAGCCTGGAGGAGGTGAGGAACCGAGAGCAAGAGTGAACGTAGCCTCGGACCTGCAGCGCACACATCAACAGAGCCAAGTCACAAGGTCACAAGGTCACAAGGTCACTAAATCACAAGGTCACTAGATCACAAGGTCACAAAGTCACAAGGTCTATAGTTACAATGTCATAATTTCACAAGGTCAAGACTTCATCACCATCAACATTCTACATCAACTTTTCCTTATCCGAAAGGGTTAGACATCTCCATGAACTTTCTCTCTACACACTTTGCAATCATGTGCATCCTCAGCATTATGTTTCATTTTCTCCAGACTCCATATCCTCTCGCAAAAACATACAAACCATAGAAGCAATAAATAAATAGGCGCAAATAAATTGGAGCAAAATCCCATTGGTCCTCAATCATCAATCTTCAATATTAGTTCTTCTTATTTTTCTTCCCTCTAACGTGGCATCTTACGAGCAACTGCGCCACAGTATGTAATAAAAGGATGCCAGCATAAAATACTGAAACATTTCCATCCTTGGTCTTCCTCTTTCTCTTGCACAACATTGTCACCTCAATGAAATATTTTCACATTTCCTATCACATGATGAATTCATACAACATCCCACTCTATGACCAGGTACTCACCTACCTTCCTGCAGTGACACGTCTAACTCTATGACCAGGTACCTCCCACCTACCTTCCTGCAGTGACACGTCTAACTCTATGACCAGGTACCTTCCACCTACCTTCCTGTACTAGTGACACAAGTCCCACTCTATGACCCAGGTACCTTCCACCTACCTTCCAGCAGAGTTCCATGCGACACACGTATAGCTCCCAGCGTCTCGAGGTCCCACACGACTCATCCTCACACAACTCTCGACAGCCATCAAGTCATCATCAAACTTCTTCCCATCCAACCATGACCTCAGCACAAGCTCGTCGCTGATTGGCTGGTTGTGCCTGTACCACGTGACGTTAGGGGCGGGGCTTCCGGTAGCGACACACTTTGGTAGGCAGACATCTGAACCAAGTTGGATGACGTCCTGGGGCGGGGGATGACTTGGGAGGTGGATGAGACTGGGACAAGCAAACTGTTCCACAGAGAGATGTCTCCAGCTGACTCCAGTCAGCAGTCCAGGACTGCTACAAGCTGGAGCACGTCCTCCTACATCCCAGTTCACCTACACAACACAACATCTTCGTCAACATCCTTCATGACCATCATCATTGTCATAGCACGTCATCATCATCATCATCATCATGCTTGATTATTATCTTCATCACAACACGTCATCATCATCATTCATGAATGTCAACATCATCATCACAATACATCATCGTCATCATTCATGACCTTTATCATCATCACAGCACGTCGTCTAGTTAAAGACGATGGGATGCTAGCACAATGCTTCCCTCTCTGACTAAGATCCGGGGAAGGAATTGCTTGCACACATTGATTAAACTCTGTGGAACAGCTGCATAATGACACTCTGGATGTGTATTAAAACAAAGTTTGACAGTCGGATGCCCTTCCTGACCCCAACAGTCACGCTGCTCGCCTTGTCGAGCACGTGGAGGAACGCTGATTCAACAATGGATGACTATAAGTAACAATTATATAACAGGTGAATAACAACCAGGTGAATAACAAGGATCAGCCAGTGAATAACAAAGATCAGCCAGTGAATAACATAGATCAGCCAGCGAATAACATAGATCAGCCAGCGAATAACAAAGATCAGCCAGTGAATAACAAAGATCAGCCAGTGAATAACAAAGATCAGCCAATGAATAACAAAGATCAGCCAGTGAATAACAAAGATCAGCCAGTGAATAACAAAGATCAGCCAGTGAATAACATAGATCAGCCAGCGAATAACATAGATCAGCCAGCGAA
>JAQFYQ010004212.1:0-10055 GCA_034694885.1 Buchholzia appendiculata | reverse complement strand
CGTTGCGGGGAGGCGAACCCACTATCTCTTCGCTGCCAAGCGTGCGCGCTTAACGACTGACCTATTCGGTCACTCCTTCAGAAACAGCACTGACCAGATATATCAGCATAGGGCACAAATAAACAAAACCTGCGATACACATAATAAGGTTGTCACACACATAGATGACATTAAAATTCAACATACGCAAATGCATACACACATGCTTTGAGTATTGTCGAGTGGATCTTATTCATAGATACACAATAATAACATCTTACATCTGACCATGAAAAGTAAAGAACGTTCACACTCGTCATTTAAGTGAACTTAAAATAACAGTTTATTTAAGATGTCAGCTGTCAGTTGCAAGCTACAAGTTGTTAGCTGCAAGCTGAATACCGTCAGGTCAAAATGATAGTGGTTAAGACCTGATATCAATCTAGCAATGAGACAAACAAGGACATAACCGAGGTATAAACTGGTTGTTGGCTCAGATCTAGTTACTACACACAGATCTAGTTACTACACACATAACAATAACCAAACAAGTCCGAGATATGATCCAATCGTAAGACAGGAAAATCTGATTTCTGGACATGAGACTTGGATAGATAAATCATCTCAATTAGCGTTGAGATGTACATCACTGATGAGGACGCTGTATGACTCTATTAGAGATAAAGTCTCTGCTTAGATACATCATTGATACATCATTAGATACATCATTAGATACATCATTGATACATCATTAGATACATCATTGATACATTTTTGATACATCATTCACTGGAAGGACCCCTGTATAAATGTACTTGAATGCGAACCAGTCGACTGGAAGTCCACTCAGAAATGGTCGACCATCACAGAGACGCAGTTCTTTCCAACTCTTCCATGTGACACTCCGTTCGTGCCCGACAGAGTCGTGTTCTGCCAGTGAGTCGACTCACCTGTACAAACATACCACTGTCAAGTAAAACTGTACTGTAAAAACTGTCCTTTGTCGTTCAAAACTGACCTTCATAACTGTCCTCTTTCATTTAGAACTTTTTGTCCTTAAGAACTATCCTTTGACGTTTAGGCGTGCAAGCAAGCACACACGCACGCAACAACGCAAGCAGAGAAGTATATTATGCTCCTTCCTCAATGCAACTAATACTAATTACGATTGTTTACATATAACTGCAAAGAGCCATTTACTATTTCTATTAACCCCAACCAATCAACAAATTATCACAACCAATATTTCGATGCTACTTCACTAACTATCATTGCAAAATTCCTACCATCAACCTATTCTGTTTTTTATCACATTCTAAAATGCCTACAGTATAGTCATGACTAAAGAAAGCCAAAAGACTTCCCATGCAGTCTGTATGTTCAGAAATAGAAATGTAGCCCTAGCTCCTCTAGTTGAATCAGGATGGTAAACTGGAAAAGAACAAGAACAGAACAAGAATGCTTACCGACGGGAGAGTCGCTGGACTTGAGTGCGAAGGACCAACTCTCAGGATTGACGGACGCCGAGTGTGGCAACCTCAGCTCGACCGGCAATAGAAACTTGAGTCCATGTGGACCACACATCACCAGCGGACTGAGCAGGGTTTCTCCTGTAGCACATAACATGATGATGATGATGATAGTGCTCTGTCCGAAGACAGGTCGTGGCGATGGTTATTTGTCTTGCATATTACTACGCATGACATTAACCACCGATCCACTAGGCCACATGAGCACAGGTGGGCTGCCAAAGGTCCTTCCCGTACAGCAATGGGACGTGAACAACCTGCCCAAGTTTGTTACCAGACAACACACCCGTCGCGGATTCGAACCCACAATCTTACGATTACGAGTCGAGAACGCTACCAATGAGCAATCTGGTCATCCACATAACGTACAACTAGCTATATCTTACACAGAGCATATTATCATTGTTACTTATGTTACATAGGGCCGAAATATGAACAGCATCATTCAGTTATCTGGTGCCTTCGCAGTGAGAATTAAGCCTCGGCAGGATAACATCAGAAGGGGTTGCAGATCTGATGGCTAAAGTATTACTCTGTCAATGGTTTTACTGGTACAATCTATTACCGCTAAAGCACTCCAGTGGTGGAATGAAGGTGCAGACAGATTGCTGCAACGTAAACCTTCTACCTTGGGAGGTGTAGCCACCAATCAAGTCGCAGCTCTAGAATCTTGCCAATGTTTTCCACGTGCCAAGTGCTTAGCTATTCATTCAAACGAGCACAAATTATCTTAATTATATCACACAACTTATAACACTTTTTCAAACAATCACGTTCGGTGCCTTTTAAGCGCTCTTATTTCAACCCTCTTCAATAACCATAACATGTACAAACTAAATACTAGACAAAGCATACGCAGCAACAAAGACAAGTTTTAGATTCTTCAAATTTTAGCTTAAGACCTTGTTGGCAGCACTTAGCATTAACCATGAAAACAGAAGCAAAAACCAAAACAAGATAAAAACAGAGAAGAAAAAAAAGGAAAACAAAAACAGAAAACAAAAAAAGCAGAAGCAGAATCTAGATGAGCAAGAATTAGAGAAAGAAAAGAGAAAAACAGCACAGACCTTTCTTCTCATCCAGGGGAGGCAGAATACTTCCGTCCTTGCAGACTTTGAAATAAACTTCCTGCTTTATCTTCTCTGGAATGGCTCCTTTCGGAATAACAATACTCACACCTGCAACAAGGACAAACTTAAAATAAAAACAAAAGCAATACAACCAATTTGATAGAACATAACAATATCCAACTTGTGTAGAAATATGGACGAAAATAGAACTCCGTGTCCGGAGAAGTATATAGCATTGAAACAGACTCAACTTGTGCCGAACTGCGACAGTTGGTGTGAGGAAGGGCATCCAACTGTACAAGCTTTGCTCCATTAAATCCAAAATTGCTTAATAAAATGTTCTACAATATTACTGTTGACCTTTGAACTTTGTGCAGAATGGATGGCTAGAGATGTGAGTACACCTGTTGCCTACCTGTTTCCTTGTATTGAAGTACACGTGAGTACACCTGTCGTTTACCTGTTTCCTTGAATTGAATTACACAGTACACTTGTTGCTTACCTGTTTCCTTGGATTCAAGCACACGTGAGTACACCTGTCGCTTACCTGTCTCCTTGGATTCTAGAACTCCTCCGTTGCTGTCAAAGACTCCACGAGCCGTTGCTACGACTGTTCTCTGCTCCTCAGGGTTTTCCTCCAAACCGTCACTGTAAACACAAACAAGTGATTACTAAGCGTCAGATAATATTTCAGACAATAACATTACAATAATAAAGCAACATCTCCACTATATCATGTTTCACATTTATCTCCTGTAAAGTTGTACAAATAGAAAGGCAGAACATAGACTGAGAGCGCTGACTTGCCAATACCAATCAAACGAATTAACACCATGCTATTCGCATCAAATCAAATGCGCATCAATTAGCGCATCAAATGCCTACCATCAGACAACATTGTAATAAGCTAAACATTACCAAAGCTAATTCTTACTGACTGTAAAGCTAATGCTTAGTGACTGTCAAGCTAATGTTCATTGGCTCTCAAGCTAATGCTTGATGACTGTAAGGCTAATGCTTACTGACTGAAAAGATAATATCTCTCGAGCTCAGTGACCTTAAAGCTAATACTTAGAGCATACCCTTTACGTTGAGGCGTTGATTTCCTGTCAGGACTTTGTGCGGCCTGTGCAGCATTTGATTCAAAAAACTTCTTATACGTCTCAAAAGCACTGCTTCGTCTTTCCTCCTTTTCACTAAACAAGGACATGAACAACAATGACAGCACGAACAATTACAGCCCCAGTATGGTATATACCACTACAGCACAAACTTGTCATTAAGTATTGATAAAAAAATACTGTATCAGTAGAACTGCATAAATACAGTATACTGCATGAGTAGTACTGCATAAGTACGGTTGGCCCGGCAGAAAGGACCCTCCGTGTATCAGTAGAGCTGCATAAGTACAGTAAGACCTGAAGAAAGGACCTTGATAAATAATACATACATCGAGTCATCTCATAGCGGCAGACCTAGCAGATTTAGGGCCAAATAAAAAATGTAGAACGCAAAAATCAAAGCTGTCAAAGACCAAACAGTGATATAATCAGAAGAGTGAAAGACGTGTTGATAAAAACTGGGAGTACCAACTCTACAACGAGCAGAGAGAAATTATAAGGAACATACACCGAGATCTTTTTTCCACCAAAATTGTCATTTTGGGAGTGGTTGACTTGAAACAAAAATTTTAACGACCTTTTTTCACAAATGTCTTTACAAAACATAAATGTTAAGAAAAAAATGTGGACGAGGTTTGAACCCGTAAACCCCCCTTAAATACAGCCCTAATTCTACATATTAATCAAGTTTAACTTGAAATATCTTTAGCAATTGTACATGACAGAGATCCACTAATACCTTAAAATAACAGATATGTATCGATAATGATTATTGTAACGATTTATGCAATAATACTTTTATATTTAAAGTACAAAATCAACAACTAAGAGAACTCAGTAAATGATACCTCATTTGATCTGATGACTTGACGACTCCGTCCGACGCACCGGTCGGACGATGCTCCGAGTTCAGCGGAGTCTTCTCTTTATTGAGCTCACTGAGCTGAGCAGCTGGAAGATGCGGAGGTTTTGGTGGAGCTACTTGCGGTCTGGTGGTTGAGCTCTGCAGTGGTCTAGAGTTGAGAGAACCGAAGGCGCCTTGTGGTCTAGAGTTGATGGAGTTGGTCTGTGGTCTAGAGTTAATAGAGTTGGTCTGTTGGTCTTGAGTTATGCCAGCTTTGTCCATACCGTCCGGCCGACGCAGGGCTGCGTACGGACGATCATACAAGTAGCGCGCTCTGTCAAATATAACCCAATTATCAGCCTTCAATCATCATCATCATCATCATTTTGAACCATCATCGTTGTCACATGTCTGTGTTCCATGTTCCCACAAGTTCTACGACATGTTCCCATGACACGATTAGACGCTATTAGTATCCATGTTACTCTTAGAAAATGAGACATGCTTATGCATACTTGTGTTGATAAACAATTACATCACATAATTTTTACACTGCTGGTGCTGTTACACCGAGGCAGAAGTTGTAAGATTGGATGCTCTTTGTGACACAAACACAATCTGCAGTGGAACCCTTCCTCAATTGGAACAATCCCATCCTGCATGGATGATTTGGCAAGTCTGTCGTAGAGCCCAACCTCGCAGGAACACAACAACCGGACAGAGAGAGCTGTAAGCGTCATACAACTGAATGGATATTACAGGACAAGAGCAATACGATAACTAACAATTGAGTGAGTTATAAAATCCCCATCTGTTTAATATATTCATGACAGAATGTTACCATACCTACCCGGCCCACCTTTAAGTCATTAAAACATCAGTCGTCAAACAGGAAACTCCCCCTCCCCATTCAGAACCTTAAATCATTTGCCAAACATGCGAGATGACTAATGACTTTTAAGTTTTAACTTTGTCACATTCACTTTATTTAGTGTACAGGCAGAAGTAGATGAACCTGAATGGAGTGTGCACAAATTGCATACAATAACGTTGGCATAGAGAGCACAGCTGCAGGCACGCAAGCACATGACTGTGATTGGCTGGAAAGTGCTACTGCTTGAATCATACAACCCTTGCTAATAAGGAAAGACGAATGCCGAATGGACGCTGATAACGAAGATGGTGCAGAATAATTGTACATTCCTGGAATGTTGCAAGAGGAACCCCAAGAAGTGAGGGAATAAGGAATAGGGTCCTCTTATATGTACTGGGTTTATTACCTAGACTGATTGTCGGGCTCTTCTGTACTGGGATGTACACTAGACGGGTCTCTGTTGACGTTTGTCTCTGACCTAGCACGGAGGGAGGAGGGGTCAGGGTGGGAGGCGGGGTATCTTGAACCACCCACCCCTCCACTACCACCACCACCCGAAGACTGAGGAAATCCACTCCACCGGCCTTGACCTCTGCACAGACAAATCATACAAATCAACGACATAATAATCCATACAATAAGCAGGGCCAAATGTTGATGACATAAACTGACAAGTATAATTTTGCAAACTGTAAATGTTTGAACAAGCTAACGGTCTGAATACACAGCATGCAGAGCAGGTAGACCTATCGTGTGATGCATTCATGGTTTGGTTAAAGGAAGAACAACATCGGAAGAACCCATAATGTCTAACTTGCCAGATCAAGCAAGTGGCAAGATGCCATAAAATGTCTACCTCGTACTGCAAAGCATTTGATCATCATTATCGTCGTTGTCGAAGCCGCCACCACCATCATCGTCACTCTCATCATCATCATCATTACCCATTTATAGTCTACCATTCGCTTTCACAAGTTATTTGTGCTGAGCATATGCATAGACTTCAATAATGTTCGTGAGAGGTCATTATGGCTTCATCTTTTACAGCCGCATGCCCTAGCAGCCTAGCTGATGCCAAGCCGTACCGGAATGGGGTGATTTCCCTTCTTCAGAGGAAGTTATTCTGCTCTTTGATTCTGTATTTTTGGTAGTGGCAGCTAGCACAATCTAACTCCACCACCATGCCATAATGATGATAGTAATAATAATCTTTGGGATGATCTTCTTAGTACATCGATGCGAACACATCAACGTTACAAAATATAAATATTTACAGAAATCAAAAACCGATTCAAATGTAAAAATTGCTACCAGGCAAGTCAGTCTGGCGACATATAAATTCAATCCATCTTCATAACTGCGAACTGAACTAATAGCTTTCATCAAACTGTTGCTATCATTACACTCAATTAAACATTATCAAAAAGAATTCAACAAGGCAACCAAACATATTGAAATACTACTGAAGTAGAGTCTATAGAGTTATCCAGAACGCAGCTTCAAATACCTCATCATCCCATCTCGCTCAGGACTCGCCTCCCGTGCGGTCTGGGGTCGTGCAGCGCCACGCGCCGAGCGATACGTGTCACCGTCACCGCGCCAGTCTGCAACACCGTCCGTCATGTCACCGGCGGCAGGAGGAGGATAGTGCGCGAATCTTTCACGCAGCTTTGAATCGTCATGTCGATTGCTCGGATTGGAAGCGTATCTCGAAAACGAGTCGAAAGCAGGCTCGCCATTAAACTGGAAAATTTTATAACAAAGTAAAATCAACGCTAAGTCAAACATTTCAGAGAAAGTGCACAGATACAAATAAATGCATCAATGTACACAATATTATAGTTGATACACAAAAAAACTCCCAGATCATTACAAAGCTTAATTCGAAACAGTCCTTCTATAAATCAGTGATATACAAGACAGCTTGAATTAAAATGTGAACGTTGGATTCACGGGTAGTGACCTGTCATAAAACAGAATCTAAAATACAAAGTCTTAACATCTCGCAGGCTGCAGAAGTCTAGAACTCTAGCCATTCTCGAGACACTGGACTTGTTGCTTTGGACTTTATCAATTGCAGACGAAAATAAACCACACAATCACACAATAATATCACACTAGAAGATTGAAAACTCGACGAACTAAAAAGAAAACTTAGTATCTAGTGGACCAAACTCTGTGACTGCAAGGCAGAAACTAAATATAAAATATAAACTCGGGTTCGAGCTTCCAATGGCTCGTCAGAGTCATCAAGAGTATTAGGCAGAAAACAAACAAATAACGATAAACATTGCTGGAACAAGTATTCATCAAACATGCTGCCGATTACCTCCAGTAACTGAACATGGCAAATAAAAACGAATAACATACCTGTCTATCATCTCTTCGTGGTCCATCAAATGTTACATTATGATTGATTGGGCCTGCAGGGTCTGCCCCCACACCCGTCCACCTTGGCCCCGCCCCTGACCACTGCGGCTCACCCTCTACAGCTGTATCAACCCACCGACTCTCCGCCTCCTGCCTGCCCCTCGTGTCGTAGCCCTCGTCTCTGATTGGATAGTGAGAGATTCGCTGCAAGTCCGGCACGGAACGCGCCGGTTCCAGGTTCGCCCCACCTCTCGTCGGTCCCACACCGTACCGATGTGAGGGTACGGCATATTGTTCACGAGGAGACTCGTCGTATATTCGTCCTGGGGGAGGGTAGTGACTTGCAGGGAGAACAGATTTATCGGGTTCAGAGTAAGGAGGAAAACCAGGAGTTGGTCGAGAGAATCTTGTTGCCGGTTCCACGGGAGCATTAGATGGGTACGATGCATCGCGAGGATAGCGATCAAAGTACGGGTCTGCAGGATACCCACGTCTTTCTACAACATGACACACACAAACACTGAATCACTCTACAAACACTGAATCACTCTACAAACACTGAATCACTCTACAAACACTGAATCACTCTACAAACACTGAATCACTCAATGCATTGGATGAATAACACACAGAACACAGAATTAGACCAACTGTACTATCCCTCTGTACTACAATCTAATTTTATATTTCTTCGCGAAACACAGCATAATCAAAATCATAATTCAATACTGCTAAATAACACAATGCTTAAATTGCATATGGATCCAGCCAACTGCTAGCAGAGGAGTGGTCAGAAGTAAGGAGAAACGAAAGATCAGAATGAATGCTAAGGAGAGTCAAAACTGAGCAAAAAATTTATAAATGCAACCTCTCACCGATTGTCAGAGAAATAAACGTACTTTATTAAATAATTTTCTTATCTCATATAAGAACTTAATTTGAACATAAAACTGCAGCTTGTTAAAATCTATCCCTACAAAAAAGTCAAAGCAATCGTTCGCAAAAAAATCTCTAAAAATACAACGAGAGGAAGCAAAAAACAACAATAGCTATCATAATAAACTGAGATCTAACCCAATAAACAGTATAATATAACAGTATAGCAATATAACAGCAGTAATACTCTGTGATCTAACCCAAGGAATCAGTTTGATGTCCCTGTTGCAGTCTTGCTCTCTCACTAGGCGTCAGGGTGGCATATGGATCAATGCTTGATCTGTAGTAAGGATCTGAACCCCGAACCACCGGTCTGCTGCGATCCATGTACTCCGAGTGCACTCGACTAATGGGAGCCGTATCCCTTGACAACGGTTCTCTACCCAGCGATACCATGTTACCATGGCGACCAGCTGATGGATGTCTCGCGGGATCTACATGACGACCAGGATATGAGCGATCCACGACTGATGAATAAACGTAAACAGTTGAGTTAGTCTTCATCAGAATGTTCGTCCAGACACAAGAATCAATATACGGCAGAGGTCGCATGTGTTGATAAATATATGTCAACGAATCACATCGAAATGTAGATTGCGAAGAGCAACAATTATTACAGTCGTCAGGACCTTCATGAAGTCTCTTACTGCTCGTCTTATCGTAAAACTTGAAGGAACATAGTGAAACCACCGTAACACCCCACTACCTAACAGAGCCAGGAAACTGTGTACTACGTATTCAATAAGTAATTTACTGAACCTATGTACATGAAAGCAATTTACAGAGACATATTACAGACGAACATTTTCAGTCATCACAGCGCTATTAGGTCATCTAGTGCATGCACTATCAACCTTGATGTCAATGTCATCATTACATCACGATCACTGGCTGCTCTTTACATCGCTAATGTTTAGTTAACCATGCACCTGATCTATGGCCAAAAATGTAAACAAATCAAAGTAATACAAAATACAATGTTAGCTTACAATCATCGGTTGGCACGGTAACGTGAGGCAGCGGGTGGTAGTAGTTGCCGAGTCGCTCAGGACTGGCCGCGCGTCGAGGCTGCAACAACGTACATCGTACAGAACTTAGCACTTGATAAACATATCCTCATACATGTAGCACACCTTTCTTTAAACACAATAGCAAAATATATAAGCACGCTTTACAAGCAACCTTTTTCATAAAAAAAGGAAGGGACCTGCGAAATGAGGTCCTAAGTGAGGAGGGGTTGCCGCAGTCGTTGCATCTACTTGACTGCGGTATGCCGAGGCTCATTGCACCTACCCGGCGAGCCTCAACAAGGATGCCATTGCACTTTGGCTC
>JAQFYQ010004211.1:0-10057 GCA_034694885.1 Buchholzia appendiculata | reverse complement strand
ACTCCTGGTTCGGCAGTGTTATCGGTCAAAAATGAGTTAATGAGTTATCAAGAGTGAGTTATCGGCCGTTCTTCTGTCAATTTACTCTACCAGAATTCAAATCTGTGAGACAATATAATATTAGTTAATGAATATAAATAACAACTGTTACCATGACAGCATACCTTTGGCTTCAAGCACGATTATCTTCAGGTTAGAATTCTTCTTATTGAGTTTGTACGCAGCACTCAAGCCGGACAGACCGGCTCCGACTATCACGACATCGGCCTTAGTAACTTGCTTATCCATGAATCCTGTTATGTCCGATGAACTATTGAGAAATCTTCTTCATACTGACATTAACACCTGAAAAAATGTAAACTATATTATAAAACACAAGATTCAGTGTTAGAATACAAATTGAATTTAATATGTTATTTCAGTACGGGAACTGTAAAATAAAATTCTCTTGAAGTGATTAACTCATCATTCCCCTGCCGTAAATTAACGATTTCATTCAGAGATATCTCTGGGTATATAGATATCTCTATATTTGACATGTCCTTAACTTACCGCTCCTCAGTGTTAGACAGTATCAGCCAGTGCAGGCAGTGCCGCAGTGTACAAGGAACCCAGGCATTCATTTTACATTTTGATAGGCATAAATCTTGCCACAAGCTAAATTCATGCTAGATTCCGGACTAGAGCAGGAAACCGCAGCAACAATTAAAAATAATTACTGTCAATCTGTATTACTTATCTAATTAATATTTACAAATAACGTACTTCTTTCTCCCTTACAAACAATTACTTACTTACTCGTATTCAATACTATCTTTTACATACATTTACTATGGCAAATTCTGTTCTAAATAGAGTTTAATTAGTACAATGAATTCACATCGATAACAAATAAAATAACAAATGGTTCTCCTTTACTTCAGTGCACTGCATGAGAAAATGTCACCAGGTAGGGAGGAGTACGCACTAAAAAAAATGATATAATTTTAAGTTTTTATTTTATTAAAAAAATAACGATGCGTAAAAGTCCAACCCCAACCACAAACAAAACCCGAATTATAACCCTAACACGAACCATAACCAAGATCTTAACCCTAACAGATTCCCATGCAGTGTACTAAAGTAGAGGTTAACCAATAAATTAATTAACAAGTAAGCAAGTAAGTAAGTAAGTAAGTAATATTTATTTCCATTTTTCACACATCAAAAATCACAATCATAATAAGTCATAATACAAATCAGAATTCAACTCAAAATGCTAATTATATCAAAACACAGGTCAAAATATCATATCGACAGTCATTGACGCACATACACCGTGCCATCAAAACACAAAACTCAAAGAACAAAAAAATTACAATCAGTGTCATCGGCGTCAAGACATTTCAATCTTTTGAGTATTGACGTGGTGTTATTGGCTTGTAATAATGTAAATTTAATTTACTTTTTAATTGTGATGATTTAGCTTATACATGAATGTTTTGATGAGGTGTGAAAAATGTAGCAATAATATCCAAAGCGATTCAGAAGAGTCAATTGAAAAACATGAGAAACGTTCTGAAAACATTGTGAGAAAGAACCTGGACTGCACATATTGATTTTAATCAATTACTTTCGCTAAACTGAAAGTAATTAAAAAGAAATGCGTTAACCTTTACTTTAGTCCACTGCATGAGACTGTTAGAATTAAGGTTAGGGCTATGGTTGAGGTTAGGGTTATAAGTCGGGGTTTGGTTGGGGTTAGGGTTATGGTGGGCTTATAGAACATTTTGGCAGCTTTAAATTCTTAGATTTTTTCAATTTCTTTCTTTTAACACCTGTTGATTTTTTTTCTCATGCAGTGTACATATGTAAATATATTAACTATCTAATTACTCAATTATTATAAAAATAGATAAATGTCTTATAATAATATGAACTTTATAAGTACTTATGATAATAATATGAACTTTGTGTTTGTTTATATTTTTGTTTACATTGGCGACCATGTTTATTCTTTCATTATAGATTTGTTATTTTCAGTTGATCTGATTTAATTTCCAATGTGGGTTCACTGTCTTGGTCGAGCTACAGCCCATTATTATAATAGTGCTTAGGCCCTATGTTACGTAACATAGTCACAATGTGACTACATCGATTGACGCAGTATAGATTTATGAAATACTGTATTGCATCCCGGATTTTGTATTCCGATCACATCTATGATTTCAAAATCACATTCATTCTCATCTCAACTTCAAGGACCAAATTTATTGTGATGTAATATAGGTCGACATAATGCCATCGTTGTCTGACTCGGAGAATGTCATACAAGCACCCGCGCGCACATGTACAAGTGTTTTAGCTCGTTAGTGAACTGTGTCTAGTGCGCCGGCCAGCCTCTCCAGCGACCAGCTTGTTTTCGACGTAAGCCTAGCCTTTTGTGCCAAACAATAATCGTCTAAATTGTTAATTTATTTTACATGGAACGGATGGCATATTTTTAAAATACCAGATAACGAAATTTTAATTAATCTAGCATAATAGGTAGCTGATCGAATTTCAAAAGAGTACTGATTCTTATGGCTATGTTTTACATTTAGTAAGCAAAATTTATCAAAATGGAGTTCTGATTTATGAAAAAGCCGTCTACAATTATGATGACTTGAAAAACCGATGATGACCCGATGTAAATGAAGTCATGTAATGGAAATTTCAATAGCAGCGTCAACCAGCTAATTTCCAACAGAGCTTACTGGTATGTAGTATTTTGGTTCTATTTGAGTGCTCAGCAAAATAAATAATTTCTAAAATAAGGTGACATTCAACTGAATCAAATTAATTTAAACAATCAGAATAATATTATGTATTTTTATATATGTATTTGTTAAAGAATTATGGACGTCCTAGTTAAGTTTAGTTAAGAATTGTTATGCCTGCATTCTCATGTTGCTGTCAATAAAATTAAAGTAGTAGAATTATAAAATAATATTATTGTAGTCAATTATTTATTTTCAAATTCAAATTTTAATTAGTTAAACATCAGAGAATCTGTTATGATTTAATTGTAATCAGAATATTAACAATCGATATTACTGAAGTAATTAATTTCTAAATAGCCCTGCTAAGCAGGTAATTTCAATAAATGCAGATAAAGTCAGATTCACTAATTTGCAACCTTAGTTCACATTAAGAAGAAAATAAGGTTTATCCGTTAAGCATTTCAGCTGGATGCCCTTCCTAAAACAATCCACTTGCTCCGTTCCAGACTGTGGGAACTCGATTTATAAGCAATGTTCCTACTTTTAGCAAAAACACAAAGCTAAAAAGGATTTAAATGTTAATAGTCAGCAACATTTCAGTGCAGCCTATTTGAATGTATATGTATTGGAGGAATGATGAACTAAGAACGAATATTAAACCGTTGAACAAAGTATCCATATCGCTATCACATTCACTAGAGGACTCAAAGAAGGAGCAAAGTGGTCATGGCTTCTTTCCTTGAAAAGTTGAAATGTATTGTGGCCTCCTTCTTTGGTTGACTTTTTGTAGATTTTTCAGAGCGCTCCCTCTTCAAAATGTTTGATCGCCACTTATAATCTGTCCCCGATAACAGAAATTTCGCTCGCCTGCTATCAAGTTCCATTCTGGAATTGCTGATTATCACATTGCGATGATCGAGCCTCCTGCTGTTCATCACTGAAAAGTTTTCAATTTAAAACTCTGCATGCAGCGATACAGTTCAGTACGATATGAAGGCACAACTAGGGATAATGGTTGAACACGTAATATTTAAAGTTTCTCAAAGTCTGTCGTCTCACATAGGCATGTAAGGACAAGATGGGTGAACATGTCTGTGAAAATAAAAAGTTAATCATTGCATACAGGCAATGAATGGATAATCCATCATTCACTTGTACGCACGTCCAACCTGATCTGATCTGAAAAACTGACGCAAAGTTCTGATGATTTTTTTTGTCTGTTTGTTTTGTTTGTATTGGCACGTCAGCACCATAGGGCGATATTGTGCCTTTGGCACCTAATTATTAGCACCTAAGCTGCTGCTGATGATGATGTGCAATGATCATCATCCACAAAGACAGCAAAGACAAGTATCAACGAAACAAACAAATTTATTATAAATTTCAGAATTAAACCAGAAAAGCATAATATAGCCGACAATACTCAGCGTTAAACAATAATTAATATTTAGTGAATCATGTCCGTAAGAATAAATATAGATCAAAAACTGAATTAATTTAAATAAAGCAACTAGTTAAAAAGAAAAACCTATCAAATAACCAATTTACCTCAGAAACTAGGCATGGAACAGACACAGCCAACATGCCACAGAAAAATGTAATAATCCACGAAAATTGCAAATTTGAGAAAACAACAGAATCCAGCTGGGTCTCGGCATCACATTTAACCGGATTTAGATCTAGAAAACAAGAACAAACACAATAAAATAGTATGAAAAAGACACAATCTCTCTAGCAAAATCACATTTTTGTAAAACTGTATTCACGAAACTTGACAATAATAAATATTTGTTAAATATTTCTCAAGACCGAGTCACCGACATTTAACTAAAATTAATGTCAGCAGTTATTATAATCTCAGGACAGGAAACTTTGATCTCGGCAGAAGACAAGCTGCTGGACTTCCATAGAAGGGATAAACTACAATAATAATTAGTAATATATAAGTAATAAAATACGGTAAAGAAAACAAGGATCAATAGACGTGGAGATAAAGTAGCATTTATAAACCCTGACCGCAGCTGGAAGTAACAAAAAAGAAAAATTGAGAGCACTAAATGAAATCCGCGACAACATTGAGAATAAATTGCAAAATCCCCTAAAACATAATGTCAAGAAATGCTTGGAAACACTGAAGACTTTCTCAAGCCAGTGACAAGTTGCGTAAATCATAAAAAACTGAAAACATTTGACCAGATGCAAATTTGACCCAAAAAATAAACCGTGAATGGCAGAAAACTAGTGAAGAATCCGAGGATTTTATCAATAATAGACAAGGTAGCCAAGCCAAAAGAAAAGTAGATGGAGAAGTAGATGGCAGCCAAGAACCTGCCAGAAGGCAGAGCACTAATGACGACGATGACGACGGCAGAGCACTAATAACGATGATGACGACAAGTAAATCACTTCAAAATATATCACATAAGGAAATGTTGATCTCATTAGTTGTATCCAGTAAAATTGATTCAACTTCAATCAACAAACACAGCAACATACAAACAATAACTAGACAAAGTTACATCTAATTCAGACATCTACTCCAGACATATATTCCAGACATCGAATCAAGAAATCTAATCGAGACTAATAATTCAATAGCAACACAAAGTTGTAATAATTTAATTCAAAGTCTGAGCCAATTAATGCAGTACATGAAATTTGAAACAGTTTAACTAATCAATCATTTGGAATAGTAGAATCAAAATGTAACCGACTTCTATTAACTATAATAGTAAACAAATTTGACCGTTATTTATTTATTTATCACTCGTCAAGTTTATAGAAATAGATAAAGCTACAAGCTACAGCAATAATATACAATGCAGCAGTAAATAATCAGTCTGTCAATGAATTTGCAACACCTAAAGATAACAAATACATTTTAAAAATCCCTACTAAAACGCAACATGTGGACAAGAAAATAGTGGACACCATTGTAATCTCAATTATATTATTCATTTTGAAAAACAACAAGATTAGTATTCAAAAATACTGCTAACATTTAACAAAACAGAACAATTTACTACAAAGAAAATACTACACATAATTAGGCAATCTAAACAGACGACTATTCGAATGTTATTCATAACCGGGGTTCAAAGAGACAAATAATCATCGAAGAGCAATAACCGGAACTAATCAACAGTGTCATGATTCTGCAACAGACCATCAAGACATCAAACGGATAGCTAAGCAGTACAATCAAGATATGTATTCAAATCTACGTATGATTTGTGAGCATACAGGCAGTATTGTAGCATTCAAAACTAAGTCAATAAAGTCAATAAAACAACAAGAATAATCAAATGAAATCAATATGTTCAAAATCTATATTTGTGATCAAGTCTACCAGTTTTATACAGAATTGTACATTTAAGACTGCGAATAAGTGATGAACCGGAAAACAGCGCCAGATAAAGAGAACAACAAGTTTGAACGTTGTTGTATGTCAACAGTGGAGAGTCTAGGGTGACTACGTATCTTGTTTTAAAATTCAAGACATAAGACATTTTAAACAGGACAATAATAGGAATGAATGTACTAGCATGTACTGTATAATATTATGTTAGTATGGCATAATTCAATAATTCTTATATACCTAGAATTGGTTAAGAAATTCACAAACTTTAAAGATATCAAACAGCAACCAGTCAGTGCCTACAGTGACATTGAACCTATTGATCCTCCTTTTGATGCAATTTTAGTCCAAAATATATAAAAACCCTGAAAATATCAATTTTAACAAAGGTGATGCAGGTGCCCTAATATGCAGGTATGGACATTGCAGTGAAGATTCGCACAGATCTTAATTTCCATAGATTACACTGTTTCAAGTTTACACTTGTATCAAACTGTAATAAGTTTACACAGATGAAGCTTCTTCATATTATGATTTACAAAGAATTCTTAGATTTTGACATTACACTCATTTAGACTTACAGAATACTGTAAGCATAATGAACTCACTATACAACACAAGATTATAATCATACTTAAAGTATGTAGAGTAAACCAATGAAAAACACTTCACTCAAGAGGCTGCACATAAAAAAAACTTTAAAGTGGCAAATCAACTTACATTTTATATTGTAACAAATATCTAATTTAATGTTTCAAGCCTCACACAAATTTTGACAACTGAAAAAGCAACAAAACGAACAAGTAATTACATCCAGCATTTGACTCACACAGCAACGTATAAACTATGTATAAACTACGTAAAAATATGAAGAAATATGAATAGCAATATTTAAACATCATTTCGTAGATGTTGCAAAGCAGCATCGAGTCAAGATCCAAGCGTGGGATATCATCGACACTGTGTACAATGAGAACTAGCTATCACAAATAACTAAATGCAGTTAATCTCACGCTGCACTACACAATCACTTCGCGAGCCACGTGTTCATGAGAAGAGCGACCTTGGCAGCCGACTCGCCCTTGATGAACGACTCGTGGTCGCCGTTGACAACATGGACGGTCACCGGGTTTGAGGAGACTTCATGAAGACCGTAGTCCTGACCCAGCGACTCGGCTTCCTTCGACGTCTGCGACGCCCTGATGAGGATGACATTGGAATGCTGGAGCTTTGAGCCGGGCCGATAGCCATCGGCTATGACACATCTATTGAAGAATGCACGGGCAGCCGTCTTGAGGTCATCGGCATCTGTGCTGGACATGAGCCACGATGTGGACAGCGTTTCTATGGCAACGTTGACTCGCGAGTCAAAGTCTGGACACTTGAGAAGTTCACTGGCAAGCTGGCAGCAAATAACAAAATAATCTATATATATATCGCTAGCTAACATTTTTGAAGAACTTACATAAATATAACATACACAAGTGAATACACCTGGGCATAACTGAATGTAATATTTCTACTAAAATTGCATACTACATCCAAGTATGCATGCACCATACTGATATACATTTATATTTCGTCTCACGAATAGATTCTGGCATGTATCATAATCGTACTAGACTTAGTTTCTTCGATGCTTATAAAGCAGGAGACTTTTAAGTTTTGAGAAAATCGATCCGATTCAAAGAATCAACAAACTTTGGCTTAGTTAAATTCGAAATGGCACTCATAAATTGAGCGAGTGTCAATTTTCTCGAGTACTATTTCAGAATGCAAAAACCTTTTGATCAGATTCCTTTTCCGAACAGTAAAAAGTTTCCTGTTCGTCCTGTTGAACACGATGAAGAACACACACACAGCCATTGAAAGCTTGAACATGCCCTGCAAAATTTCCTTCACAATGCAGTCATAATTTTTTTGGCTGATATTTAACACTGATCTGCAGAAAGCTGTACAATTGTACATGGATCAAAGCCTGGATAAAAAATGCAGAAGGATCTACTTGAAAGGATTTGGGCTTATCCATCACGATGCAAATTTTATTGTTAATACTGACGATTATGCCGTATATATCCATAAATAGTATATGTTATTTGTGTCACAGAGGATAACATTGCAACAAAATGAATTAAAATATAACAACACAGATTGATACAGTCGAGTCAGAAGATAAAACAAAAAATACCAGGTGATTTTCCTGTATACAATGAACACTGAAAGTCAATTCATTTGATTTTCTGATCTTATCAATATGTAGAAATCAAGTATAATTACTCGGCCTATAGCAATAATACAATCGATTGAAAATATGAATCCGTCTTCTTACCTTGTGCATGTCCAGTTGAGAAGACTTCTACAACAAATAAATAAATAATTTAGTACATGAACAAATAACAATAATAGACAAGCACACAAAGTATGTTCATTATCCAAGAATGTATTCAGATATAATTGGTAATCTTAGATCACACAAATTATAACATAACTCATACAAAATGAGCTTTCAACACTGCATGTCAGCTATAAATGTTTTGGTCCATTTCAATTGAAAATTCGCTGCTTTACCAAGTAGGTTATGATCACGTGCCTTAATCAGCGTGAAAATTTACCACTTGCATTTGATTTATAACAAAAATAAACCACACAATTTCTTAGATATCTCCTACAATATCACTAGGATTCAAAACAGATTCACTCAAACAAAAGAGAGAAAAACAATGAAACATCACCAACTGCGTGCAAGGCACTTGCAAACGCACCACATTGGAGTCTGTTTGTTTGTTTTGGCACGTGCGCACGAGGGCTATATTGTGCCTTTGATACAGCTTTAAACGTACCGCATTGGCAAGACGGGCAGCAAAGTGCGTGATGAATGCGCAGAGTCCTTCCGTCTCCACGAGTGCCTTGTCCTCCATGTTTAGCCGCTCCTTGTACCGGCCGATGTTAGCCGCCACGTACGAGTGAGAGCCGTCCAACAGCACAAGTTCAATCGGTGCAGAACTCTGCGCGCCCTGATCGCCGGAACTCAGGGCACCGGCTTCGAGCTGAAGAGCCATCTCGAGTGCAACACAAGCACCGAACGAGTAGCCGGCCAGGCGGTACGGACCCGTCGGACATAACTCCTGGATTTGCTGCAATCACATCGACAATAAAACGTAAAATGAACAACTCGAAACTAATCAATTATATAATGGGTTCTATTACGTTCATCTTTGTACACGAAATAAAACACAAAGGTGAGCAGTGACTATCGTTGGAGTCGATCATATAACATGCGTAGATTCTCAGAAAAAAACGACGACTCGCTACAGTTAAAGACTGAATACTATAGAGAGACATTCATCACCTTTCTGAGTAGAACCTGACTCGAGTGCTGAATGTTTAATTGTTTAAATGTAACATTTAACTTGAAATTCGCATAAGAAGCGAAATTTTAAACAATTTTGTATAATCCTCCAAGCAGAAGGACTAGCATGAAACTTACCCGAACTTACCAAATTCAGACTTATTACCAAATTCAGACTTATCTGTAACGAAAATAAGTAGCAAGATATAAAACTTAATTTTCATATTTCTCTTAAATCAAAAACTATCCAGGTTGCTACAGGTAAGAACACAAAGGCAGAGTATGACAGTAGTCTACCTGAATGTAGTAGGTTGCCAGGTCCTGGATGGAGGTACACGGAGCTGACGTCGTGTACTGTATTCCATACACAGTCGCATTCAGCTTTGACATGACACTTTCCAACGTCACAACCGTCCCTTCGATCGGATGCATCACAAACAGCGGCACTCCATCTTTCCTTCCATCCGTCTTTCCATCTCCACTCATTTTTATGATGCACTTCTTCGGCACCAGATGGCGTAACTCGTAGTTTGAGGGAGAATTAGCCGGGCCGACGGAACGAGCTGGAGAGCCGGTGGCTCTCTGGTCAACTCCTTGAGATGTCGTGGA